>CAJVPQ010000593.1:0-25576 GCA_910591825.1 Funneliformis caledonium
TTTTTATTTTAATATGTTTTAATTTTTAATTATTTATATTTTTAAGCATGAAAAAGTACTGGCAATGAGTCAATTGCAAAGTGATATATTAAAGAAATGAAAAAGAGAAGAAATTAAATGATCTAAACAACAATGTAAACGAGTTCATATTGCTACTTCAATACAACCACATAATGATGAAGAGGAACAAGATTTTTTTTCAATTGATATAAGTGATAATGAAGATGAAGAAAAGTATACATCAATGTTCATTAAAAGAGATGATAATAATAATAACATCAATGAGATTTTTAATGTAAATAATTGGTTACAAATAGTAGAAAATTGGATTAAAATGTTGGATGTTGAAAATCATTTAGATAATGGCAAAGATATTAATGAAGAATTACTTGAGTTTGAATTGGGTGATCGTATTACTCATTCAGCTATTAGCAAAATGGAATTTATTAAATCTATTCAATGATTCGTTGGAAGCTCCAATTTATCTTGATTCTTTAATAAATTATTAAATAATTTTGATATAAAATATAAATAATAAAGTCAATACTTATAATAAAGTTGCTATAACAAATAAATTTACTATTGATTTTTTTTTTATTATATTATTATTAAATGATTTAAGTCACAGGTCATTTGGTTTTTAAAATGACCCAATGACCAGTGACCAGTCATCGAAGTCATTTGGATCATCTCAGGTCACTTACTATCACTGATTTTACGTATATTTATTTTACTTATATTTTATTTTGCTAAATTAATTAGTTTATAGTATAGTAATTAGTTAGCCGTAACAAAAGAAATTTTGTATAAATAGATAGACTTTTTGTTTACGTTGTAAATTAACTCTTTTATGATTAACAATTGAGTTTCAATATTAATAAAGGAATCATTTAAAACTTATATCTTTCTGCCTCTTCGTGTCTTCATATATTTTGACGTGATCCCTACACATTATTTGTAATTGAGTTCGTCATCTGAATTCTTTAATTAAATTGTTTATAATTTGTCTTTCAAGTCTTCATATTTGATAGATTTGTTTAAGTTTAACGTGTAAATCTGGTAAAGTTAAGAGTTAAGCAGATCCTAACGTCTTAACCAAAGTAGACCACAGTTAGAAAATTTTGAGTAGAGACTTGATAACGTGATCACCCGAGTTGAAGAATTCCACGATGACAATATACAATATATTTATTTTATTTTTTTATAATTAAATTTAAAAATAAAATCTTTATTTTAATTATTTGTTTAGATTTATAATATTTAATAATCTTTTTTAGTAAAATCATTTTATTTTATCATTAATCTCAATTTTTTAAAATTTTAATAATTTTATAAATTAATAAACTTAGAATAATAAATAATAAATTTGATTATTATTTTTATAATTGAATTATTTCTTAATTTAAAAAAAAAAACTATTTAAATGATTTATTTAACTATTATAATTTGTTAAAATTACTTTATTAATAATATTTATTATTTATTAAAAAGATTATAAAAGTATATAAAATATAAAAAAAAATTAACAATTTTTTTAAAATCTTTTAATTTTAAAACTAGATTAGTAAGTATTAAAATAACTTATTTAAATATTTAGAAATAAAAAGTTCTTTTAACAACTAATTAATATTTATAAATTTATCTAAAATAGCTTTTTAGTTATCTTTATAATACTATAGAATGTTAATTTAAAATAATAATTTGTTATATAAAAATAGATTTTATGTATAAAATAAAATAAGTTTATTTTACTTTTAGTAAATTATAAAAATTAAATTGTAATAAAATCCTATTAAATTGTATACTAAAATTTTTATGATTCAAAAAAATCTTTATATTTAATTATTTTTATTTTATAAGATGTTATAAATATTATAATTTTATTTTAATAATTTAAAGTATAAGTATTTTTTATTAATATATATTTAAAAAGTATTTACTAAGATCAAATTGGAATATTTTTTTTAATTAAAATTATATATTAAGAAATTTTTGAATTTAAAATACAAATTATACAATAAATATGATTTAAATACATAATTAAAGAATTAAAACTTTTTAAGTATAGCAAGCCATAGGAATACACAAATGGTAATAAATTATAAAGTTTAACCAACACCCATTGAGTTATCTCCAAATAAATTTGACTTCGGGTTCAGCACTTAGGATTTCATCTAGTTCGCGGGCACTACAACCTTCCACCGTACAAATCTCATCATAATGATGTTTACCATTAAGCAACCTTTAATGAGTACAATATCGTTAAAATAAATAAAGTATTTATAAATTAATAAATTCTTAATTTTTACCTTCGTAATTTAGACGGTAATTTGCTTTGCTGATTGTGTGGCTCGGGTAACACTGGATATTTATGAACTCGATATAAAAATCCTTTAATTACACCAAAGGATATGAAACGTCTGAACGAAGTTTCCAAGAATTCTCAAAGTTAGTAGTTAATAACAAGTTCTAACTTCGTAAAGTAATTCTATACCTTATGTCTATATTTAGAGACGCGACTTGATTCTCTTGTACCCATTCTTTGAGAGTAAATCCATGTTTCAATAGACAATACAGAGAAAATAATTTGGCAAATGAAGGTGACATTGTACCTATCAAATCAATAAATAAAATAAGCATTTTACTAAACTTGGAAGAGTATCAACCCCTCATACTTACCTGGTTTTCTAACGTAAGATGAACATTCACTCTGAATTGCTTCATCCTCAATTATTCTAGTAATATCTGGTTTTACGGCATACACATTTGAAAACTAATAAAGATCGAATAAATAAATAATTTTTAAAAATAACGCGTTTACATTTAATATACCTGAAAAATATCAACCATGATAACACATCCATAGTATCTAAAATAAAAAATTAAAAAATAAAATCAGAATCAAACAATGATATCATTTCTTCTAAACACATACAACAAATGTTCCATGCATTTCCTAGCAAGTCCATAATCCACATCCGCCAATTCTGCTATTTTTTTAACATGATGTATGCCATTAATACGCGATGCTATCTAAATAAAAAAGAAGTTAATAATAATTACTGATAAATTATCTTAAAGCATCTCAACCGACCTTTTTCATCGTAATATCCCAGTTTTCGTCCATCAACAATTCAAGGTTAACCGTGCAAATTGGTACGTGATAATCATAAACTGGTGGAGGATTACGATAAGTTGGAAATAATTTTAAATTAATTGTATTTGCAGAATCTATTTATTTAATAATGATTAATTAGATTAACTTTTCAAAATGAAAGACTAACGAAAATAATAAAGTAATATTTTTACTAACTTATTGGAATTTGGCATTCACAGTAACTATTAAGATCCTCAAGAAGTTGTTCAATAATATTATACATATAATACTTCGTGGATTCATTTGATAAAAACTCGCTTTCAATCTTTTATTGGATCGATTGTTATTGAATTATGATATTATATATATTAAAAATAATAAAATTGTCGCGTAAAAATGTACACAACTTACTTCTAAAGAAGTTAGAACTCTCGCAACCTTCCTCACAACCGGCTCATAACTCGAAGTATCGGCGCCACGATCAAATACAAAACTCAAATTAAACATAAAAAAATTTCTATCATATTTTTTTTCTCTTATAATCACCGGAAAACCCATAACTTTATAAGAATCAGTACATATGTTAACCAAATGTCCACATAATGGTGGTTTTGGTATAATATACTCTGAAATTGAATCAAAATCTATGATTGGTGTTGAATTTTCTGTAGGTATTATAGAACCTTCTGGTACTTCAAATACTACTTTTGGCCCGGTTTTTGGATCAAATGCCGAATAAAATACCGAAACTAAACGCGGAGGGATTCCAGCTTGAAACTCACTTTCTTGTTGAGCGTAATCTTGCATATTATCTAATTAAGGTCGAAAAATGAATTGCAAAAATGATCGGCTGATTTATTAAAAAGGAATTTGAAATTTACATTATATACATATTATTTTTAGTATGCGTGAGATACAAAAAATTAAATATTTATAAATTAGACTTTTTAATAATTTAAACTTTTATATATAAATTAAACTTCTTATAATATGTGAATTCTATTTTATATAATAAAAAAATAAATAATACAGATTCTTTGTATAGTAACAATTCTAATACAAAATATTTTTTGAAGACTTACTTGACAAACTTCTAGAGAATATGACTACAATAATAAAGAAGATTATTTAAAAAATTCAGAAAATAATTCTGATTCAAGTTTTTTGCTTTTGATATTGAAAGTTAATGTAATATTTTTTATCAAGAAGTCTACTTTTAATTGCATTAAATAGTAGTTACTCTAATAAGGCTTTTTATTTGAAAAGTAAGATCAGAAAAATTGCAAAATAAATGTAAGTAACAAATAATTTATGTAGTTCTTAAGAAATAAATATTAATTAAATAAGAAAAATCAAACCAGATTTTTGAAATCATAAAGAATTAATTACAAATAGCATGTTAACTTTCCTATTCAATTAAAAATAATTTTAGTAAAATTATTTTTATTATTACACTATTTATTTAATAAATATTTTAAATACAGTTTGAATATTACTTTATGTTAGTTTAAAATGAATAAGACCTATTTTAATTGATATTGAATAGATGTACTTCTATTTATTTAAAGTCATTATTTATTAAATGAATATTGAAAGCTAAATATAATAAAAGATCAACAATTAAGATTTTTATATAAATTATTAATTTAATTCATAATTAGATAATAATATATCATAGTTATTTAAATATATTGAAAATTTAAAGAGAAGTTATTTAATAGATAATTATAAAGATTGATATTATAAAAATAATACTTTAATCAAAATCTTTTAATTAATGAGAAACTTAAATTTATTATTATAATATAATTTTCAATAATAATACTATAAAAACTAATATATATTATTTATCTTTATTTTTTATAATAGTTGATAAAAATATAAAATCTTAAATTATAATATAAATATTAATAAATTAAAAAATAAAAGATATTTATACTTAATTATTTTATATATATTAGATGCTACAAAAATTCTTTCAAAAGTTTTTATAACAGACCTCTTAAATAGTCATATCCCTTAAGATTAAAAAATTTTGAAGTAATTATAAAAAAGTTATATACTGTGACTATAGAAGAGAATTTTTAATAAATTTGTTATTAATTTTAGCTTAATAAAATATACTTATAAAAGAGAAGTGACTATATAGAAGATGATATATAGAGGTAATTATATAGAGAGTTAGTTATATATTGTATTTAATATATTAGTTAAAATCTCTTTTTATACTTAAAATCAAAGCTTAATAGATCATTTAAATAATTTAAAAAAGATTTTTATAAATATAATAATAGTTTAGATCAGATAATATTAAATAAAAATTACTAGTATTATATGATAAATATTCTAATTATCTTAAACAAAATCTTTGTTCTTTTAAAGTTATGTTAATATTACTTTTTATATAATTTATATACTACATTATTAATATATTTTTTATAGTTAAAAAAAGATTATAGTAATAATAATTATTTAATTCTGCTTTAACTTCTTTTTTTTAACTTCTAACGCTACTGCTTGAATTAATAAGATACTTTTGAATATTTAGTTTAAAATACTTATTTCAAATATCTTTACAAATATAAATATAAATTTATATTACATAAATTTATAAAGTATATTATAATAAAATAAAGATATTTTTTGAATATGATACAAAATCATTAATCTTATAATTATAAACATTATTATATTAATTTAATATATAAAATTCTTATATTATTTTTTTATAATTAGTTATTTGCTAATAATTTTATTAAAAATAAAAAATCCAGCAAATTATATTTTAATAACTTTTAATGTTATATAATCAAATATTTATTAAAAATTTTGAGATATTAATCATAATTACATCATTTAAAATAAATTAATTTATTATTTTATTAAATACTAAAATATAAATATTATTTTAATATAATATTTAATATTACAAATATTACATACTTAATTTATATAAATTCTTAATTTGTGTTAATTTAAATTAACTTATTTAAATTTTAAAAATTGCTTATTTTACTATTTAAAATTCATGACAATTTTGATATTATACATATAAAATCTAATAATATTAATTTATTTAATTTTATAATTGATAATTTTATTTTAAATAATAATAATTAATATATTTTTTTAATAAATAATATTTTTATTATATAAGTTTATAGGAATTAATTAACAAGTTAATTAAATTGCTTATAAAACTTATAATGAAAAATTTATTATTTTGCTTTAAAAGTATATATAAATAATAAGAATTATAAGACTTTAAATAATCAAATTATTATAGATTAATAAAAGTTGATCAAAAAAATATTGATCAAATTAAAAATTTTTTAATCAGATATCTTAAAGAAAGATTAATAGGAATTATAAAATTTAAAAATTTTTTAAATTTTAATTAGATATAATTTACTAGTAATCAAATTTAGAATAGATGCAATTTATGTAATAATATTTTAAGTATAATTGTAATATGTATTTATTAAATTCTAATTGATAAAGAGAAGATAAAGATAGTTTAATAATCTAATAATTTAAAATCGCAAAAGTTAATCATCACGTGAGCGGATAATTATTACTATAAATTAAGTTAACTTACTTGAATTATAGTAGTAATTTAGTCTAAATAATTTTCAGTTAAAAGATAAGTATTGCAATTAAAAAGTTAATATAATTAAATTATAATTTATAATATAATTAAATTTATTTAAAGTGTAATTAAGTTATAATTCAATTGAAATTTAAAAGTAATTATGAAAATTATTTTTACTTTAATTACTAAAATTATTAAGTATTCTAAATATGCTAATTTCACTCAAAAAAGTTCTTTAATATATTTATGTTATATATCATTATAAAAATTATAAAGAATTTATTATTTTATTATATTCTATATAGTTATATATAAAATTTAATATGTATGATTTATTTTTAATAAATAAATATTAATTTAATAATTTAATATTAGATTTATATTATAATAAATCTGATAAATAATATTATTTAAAATAATAAAAATAATTATTATTATCTATTTTATCTAAATAATTATTTTTATATATATATTATTTAGTATTTTTTTCTTATTAACATATTTAAAAATACTGAATAAATAAATTTTTTTTAAATAACCTAAATCAAAATTGTTAAAGTTAATAAAATCTCTAAATTTTTGTTGAATTTGTTTAATTTTTGCTAAATTATTTTTATGTCTGATTTGTTATATTTTGAAAAGTATTATTTAAAATCTTAAAATCCAAAATCTCAAAAAGTCAAAATCTCAAAATCTAAAATCTTGAATAATACAAAATCTTAAAATCTAAAGTTTTGAATGATAAAAAATCCTAAATTGTCTTTTAAAAATTTTTCATGTGTAACTAAGCTTACTTTCTGATTAAGGCACATACTACAGTATAACATTACCAAAATTATTAATATGCATATCACATAATTTTATTAAAAATTTTTTTATTACAAAATCATTAAAATTGCAATTTATCTTATTAATGGTTTAATATTTACTTATATAATAAATAAAAAAATTTTCAGCAGAATTATTTTTAGATAACTTGAGTCTCTCTTATAACATATATTGCTAATTCAAAATAATTTCTTACAGTTCATTTGCGACTTACTAATTTAAAGTAATTTTTATGACTATTCAGAATTTGAATTTTGAGATTTTGAAATTTGAGATTTTGAACTTTTGACATATAAAGTTTTGAGATTTTAGCTTTTTGAGATTTTAAATTTCGAGATTTTGTAGCATATCTATTATGACTAATGTCTAATTTCTATAAATTTTTTATTTAAATTTTTTTAATATTTTTTTTAATATTATATAAAAATAGCATTAAAAAAATATTAATAATTTTCAATTTATATATTGTTATTTTATTTTAATTAGTTAGTTAAATTGTGAAATTTAAGCTATAAATAACAAAATAATTTATAAGTTAGTAATATTTGAGAAAGTTAATTACTTTTAAATAATAATTTAATTTTAATAAAAAATTAGTTTTAATACTAATGTATACTTTTATTTAGATTACTAAAAATAATTTACTTTAATTAAAATATTTTAATTATTATTAATTATAAAAATAAATTTATAAATTAGTATTGAAGCTTTGTATAAATTAAGTTAAACAAGTCAGCTTATTTAGAATTAATTTAAATCATTAAAAATAGTAATAAACCAATTTATATCATAAGTTAAATCATGATATAAGCTTATTTATTTAGTTTGAATTTTTTAAAATCTGAAAAAATTCTTTTCATAAGTAGTTTTTTTTAAGTGAACTAGTTTTAAAGATTTTTTTTTAAGTTGATAATGATTTTTTTAAAGAAAAATGACTTTAGAGATATTTTTTTTTTTTTTAAGAAAAATAATTCTAGTAACTTTAGTAATATTTTGTATATAAAATAATTTATATTAAACTAAGAAATAATTAATCAGATTAAAATTAATCAACTCATTAGCATTTATTAGTAAAAGGATAATTTTTTATATTTTTGTATACAAATAATTAATTATTTTGCTTATAGTAGGATTTTTCTGTTAATTCACCTTTATTTTTAACATGATCAATATAATACCAGGTATATACCATTTTTTTATTTGACTTATTTGACAAATAATCTGTAAAATCTAATCTTTAATTTATATTAATTGAATAATATTATTCTTAATAAAGAAACAAATAAGAAATCCTAATATTTTAATAATAGGTAAAATTTATCTGTGATATTATTTGTAATTTAAATGAAAAGTTAACTTTACTGATATTTTTAGAATGCTGCAAATAATACAGTATATATATATTTAAATTACAGGCTATTTACCACATTTTAAATAATAACTTTAAAGCCGGATTTTCAAAAAAAATAAAGCTTTCTTTTTTTGATAAATTTAGAAATTTCTAAAGTCTAATCGCTTATCTATGAATAATTTTCATGGGTCCGATAAGTTGGGACCGGGACCTTAGGACCCGGTTCTAAATTTATTCTTTAAAGAAAATATAATAAATATCTTCTCGGAACTTAACATCCCTAAAGAAATCTAAGAAATTGTTTTCATACAAGTAAAAAATATCACTGCTTTATTATATGATTTGAAAGAATTATTTGTTATCAATGAGAAGCTATGAACTTTCCTTCACAACGCTGAAAAATCCTCATGAAGTTTTTTTTTCCCCCTTAATAAACTATAAAAGAAACGTTTTTATTATCGGAGTTGACCCACCGTTTTTCTCAATTAATGAATTTTGAGTTACGTATGACGAGAATCCGAATCGACCACATGACCGGATTTATCAAAAGATTATCTAATATTTAGATGTTGGAACAATTAAGTGTGACAGAAAATTTCGTGGGAAATAAATACTTTTAAAGTAAAACAAGAAGCAAAAACAGGGATTGCTTCAGCTAATTTTGTTTTAATTGCATATTTAATAGGTATCATTTCATGATCAGTTGATTTTTATCATTGTATCTCAAAGATATCTTTGGTATTTCATTGTTTTTTAATACGGAAATATCAAACAGCCAATAGATTTTCTCTCAAATCCCTTCTATATAAACGCATAAATATCATGTCTTTCAAGAGTCATGATAACGCAAACGATATTTCAATTTTTGATGCTTATTCAATGTTACCAAAGAGGATTAATGACCCCATTCATGTAATATTATAAAAAAATTTCATTTTAGAAAATTCTTTTTTCAAAGCAAACCATTCTTTTTTATGAAATGTTAACCTTTAATAAATAGGGATTAATGGAGTTCGATGATTGGACGCTCAGTTTTATCGACACTCCACATTTTCAAAGGTTACGTAATATCAAACAATTAGGAACCACTTATTACGTGTTTCCTGGTGCCAGCCACAATAGGTTCGAACATTGTTTAGGTAACAAAATTAACAAAATTTACAAAATTTAGGCGATACTTTCGGCCAAAATTATATGATTTCAATTAATTTTGCCTAAATCATTAATTGAATAATAGGTACTGCTTATCTTGCTAACACGCTGGTGAAAAGAATCCAAGTTACGCAACCTAATTACAAAGTCGAGAAAGATTTAGAATGTGTGACATTAGCTGCCTTGTGTCATGATCTGGGTAAGTTTAATATCATGTTCTTGAAAGGTTCTCTCGTTTGATCTAACATTGTTGTTACATTTATAGGACATGGGCCTTTTAGTCACACCTTTGATAATACATTTATTCCAAAAGCGAGGTTGTTAAAAAGATTTATTTAGTAAACCAAATCATACTCTCTCTTATAATCTAAAATATTGATGCGTATGTTCCCTTTTTACATAAAGGAAAGGTTTCAAATGGAGACATGAAGATGCCTCCCTAATGATGTTTGATCATCTTTGGGAAAATCATTGTAAAGATACAATCGATTTAGATACAGATGATGTTAAATTCATTAAATCCTTAATTACTGGAAATGTTTGGTAAATTTATAATTATTTTACTGCTACCTGATGATTATCATAAATCAATTGATTAAATAAATATCTATCAATAGTTCAGGTCGATCTCGGTATCTATTCGATATAGTGGCTAATAATACGAACTCGATCGATGTCGATAAATTTGATTATTTGAATCGCGATTGTTACTATCTCGGGATGAAATCTGTATTCGATTTCTCAAGACTCATGAGATTTTCGCGTGTAATCGATGATCAAATTGCGTATTATTTTAAGGAGAGTTATAGTATTTACGAATTATTTCATACGCGGTATTCTTTATACAAAAAGGTTTATTATCATCGCGTTGGTAAATAATTTTTTTATCACAGCTTTGTTTTTAAATTTTTGTTGTTATAATGTTTAAGTAAAATTATGTAAAACGTTAGGAAAAGCCATAGAATATATGTTATGTGATGCTATGGCTGAAGCAGATCCAATTCTCGAAATATCAAAAGCTGTCGATGATCCAGAAAAATATCTGAAATTGGATGATACAATCTTAAATCAAATTGAATTTTCGACAGATCCAGTAAGTCATTAGAATGATTTGTAAGTTATAAAGATAATGAAAATTTATTAATTTGATCATTTTAGAGGTTGGAAAAATCTCGAAAATTAATCAAGCGAATTCGAACTAGAGATCTCTATAGATTTGTTGATGAATATATAATCCCTCTAAAGTTGAAAGATCACCTGACCGAGGTAAAAAAGTTATTACATATCATCATTAGAAATTTGAGAACTTAAATGTAAAATGAGTTACTTTTATTTATGCAAAAGACAAAAGTAAATGCTCGAGAAATCATTGCGCATCAATCAGACAATGATAAACTTGGAGAAAATGATGTAATCGTAGACCGAATCAAATTGAATTATGCCAAGAAAAATGAGAATCCCGTTGATTGTGTTAAATTTTACAATCAATATGAAATCGATAAAGGTCAGTAGTTTTTCAGTTACATTAACGTGTATCATTTTTTTTTCATCATTTATTAATTGTTTAATTTGTTAAATAATTCATAGCTTTCTATTTGGATAAGTCACAAGTGAGTTATCTAGTTCCGGAACAATACGAAGAAACTATTATCCGAATTTTTACTAGGGACGATTCAAAAGTAAGTCTACTCTGTAAAACATATACATACGATAATAATAAGTTGATTTAATTCTTTTTATATTATGTAGAGGAAAGCAGTTCAGGAAAGTTTTCGAAAATTATTGAACGTTTACGATTCAGATAATGACGATCCAAATTCTAGTGGAAGTGTAGGTTACACATTACCTAAGGAATTTAGTTCTCCTCCTAAAAAACGTCCAAAATATCGAGCTAAAGCATAGAACGTTTGATATATATATATATATATATTTTTAACAAATTTTTTTTATCTATTTGAATACCAATACTTATTTCCTTTATGATAAATTTTTAAAGGCTTGTTTTAAAGGGTCTATATACATATATATATATATATATATACATATTAAATTAAAGTTATATGGAATATTTAATATACTTTTTACTTTTTGACTCAAATAAATGCACCGTTTTTTGATTGAATGCAATGATCCTTAATAGAGATAAATCTATCATCCTTAAAGATGGTTAACCTTTTTTTTTTTTAAAAGATTTCAAATGATGAATTGTAACACTGCATCGAGAGATCCCGAAAAAGAGAACTGTTATACATCAAAATTGAAAAATGAGAGAGAATGTCCTTTGAAATGAAGAATCTAGATTAAAGAAAATTAAGAGAGTTGAGGATAGAAAATACATGATTTATAATTCCATCCAACGTATTAAATTGGATCATATTTTTTTATAGGTTCAGCATCTACTCGACGGCACGCAATCTCTACTAGTACAAGAAAATAGTGAAACCTTTATCTATAGGCATCTCACATAAATCAGACTGCTGAGTAGCATCAACTTTCCATCTTTCCATATCAGTACTAGGGACGCTCTGATCAAGAAAGTGTAATTATATGGGGTTTCTTTATATAAAATGGGCTTTTTGGCCCCGTTAGGGAAGAATTACTGCGGAGGTATAATAAATATGCTAACCATATTATACATAAGATTATTTCTCTATTGCGGAGCACATATTTTGGTCTTGAGTTTTAAATTGTCAATGATGTCACTTGGAATAATTTGACATTTTGACCATATTTAGAAATTCAATAAAACTAACAATTAAGGTTAATACTTAAAGATGATTAATATAATCAAATCGTCATATATGGAGGCGGCCCGGGAAAAATTCCTCCAAATTTGGAAAAACTTGTAACACGGCACGTTCTCTTATTTATTGACCTGATTTAGTTTTAATAAAATTTTTTTTTTTTTTCCGAAAATGTCGTCAAATAACGACTCGCCCGACGACATTGTTGTTGCAAAGGTAAGTAAATTCCTCACTTCTTTATTGCCTAAGCAACAAAAAAAAGTCAAATTAAATATACACGCGTTATCCTCACTTTTTCACATTCTCACCTTGCAAACATTAGTTTAACGCCCGGTGGATATCTTATTCTCACACACTTTTTGCTTATGGTAAGTATCAAACTTTCCGATTTTATATTTATCAACTAATTGACGAAATTTTTTTATCGATAGTTGCATTTTTCTCGGCATTGGTTACTGGATGCTCGACGCATTATTATCAAATTGTAAAAAATGAACACGGGGGGTATCCAGAGGTACATTAATTTTGTTGGTTCCTTTCTGATGTCATTATAAGTCATAAATAATACTTGATATTTTTAAATCGCATAGGAATGGTTTCCAAGTGTTAGTGCAGCTACTGGAGATTGGTACCCAGCTCGTTCAATTTTTCAAATTTTTATAGCGGTTGCAGCGGGTACAGATTATTCTTTACCTTTTGAATTATCAAGAATTTTCTAATCACTAATACCGATCTTATAAATTTTTTAGGACCGCGTTTTCTATTAATATACTTATTTTATCTTATTACTGACAAGCCAAATCTTACTTATCCTAAAATCCATGCTATTATTGGTGTAATACGCGCTTTTTCTTGTGGTGGATGGGTTTATATAACCTCATCGGATGATCATTATGTTCATGACATTGCGATGATTGTGTATTTGGTGACAACCTTACCTTGGATGTTGGGTACTTTGGCCATAGGTCCCGATAATAAGCAAGCGTCAAAATGGAGAAAGTTAACCGCCATTGCATTTTTTGGAACTCTGGTCCCGATGTTTTATTTTTATTTTCAACATAAAGTACATCGTGTCGTTGGTGGTAAATAAATCTTTTTGTTAGCGAATTGATGATTTTTATGTGATAATATAATTAATTTTATAAATTACTATTTGATCGTTAGCTTACACTACATACGCGTTTTTCGAATGGTCTTTGATTTTATACGATATTGCTTTTGATGCTTTAAGCTTATTCGACTTTAATTCCATCGAATTAAGAATCGTTAATATCAATCCAAAGGAAGGGTACGAATATGAATTCTACATTATTTGTTTTATCGCATCTCATTGATTTCAAATACTTTGATACAGGGTTATAAATGTTACCACAGAAAAGTCCGAAAAGTTCAAGTATGTATTAATACTTTCACTGGGTAAATTTAAATTATGGATATTAATAAATATTATTTCATCATAGGGAATTTTCTAGGAGAATCGAACCTATATTTGAAATTAGTTTTTGGAGTAATCTAAGAGGATTTTTAGTTGATACATATCTTGGTATATTTAAGTTAATATTGTTCGTGATTGATCTATTTATTCTTAACCAAAATTTGACCTTTTTTTTTTTAAAAAAAAAAAGCTTTTATGTATTGGTCAATGTTGACGTCACTTGCATTGACGATTTGGTATTTCCCACTTTGGTATATGGGAATATCAGGGTTTGAGTCTTTCTTGCTTGTAACCATAGCGCCATCATTGCTTGGGATTGGTTTTATCCGTAAATTAATCAATTTGAATCATGGCGTATTCCACCTTTTATCGCTTGTTGGTATAGCAGCATATTTATTCACTGATCCAGTTCAACGCCTTATAGTTGTTTCGACAGGTGTTGCTATCGCAACTGTAACTTGGACTTCCATGTGGATTGAAAATAGGAATAGTGCCGGCCAACTAGAACGATATGCTCTCACTTGGTGTTTGGGCTTGATTTTAAGTAACGTCGTAAAAATGGCTTGGTGGACTAATAATCCAATATGGCCAATTATGCATAAGGAAAATGGTGGATGGAATCACATTGGGCTTTTCTTCGGAGTCTTTGCCTCATTAGACGTTATGTTACGTAAAAATGGAGAGAAAACGCAAATTAATTATTATGAACAAATAACAGTTTCTGGATCTTGGTTTATGGCAGCTTCTGGATTTGGTTCACTTCTTTTTGCGCTTCATTCTTTACTCACTGACAGCTCTACAATTATACGTTGGGTTTATGATGGATACCCAAATACTGGCCCACATCCTATTCCTTGGGGTGTCGTCACTATTGTTGCAATGTCCCTTGGATTATTTCTTTCACCTTACAAGAAGATAGTTATTAGTAAACCTTGGTATGTTATTGGGTGCGTTTCTTGTGCATATATGTATTACTATCCCGCATGGAATGGATATTATGGTGGACTTGTACTTACTGTTTACTTGATGTCATTGGTGCCTACATTTATTGGAATCGTTGTTCAACATCCTCCCGGAAGAACTTTTCTTACAGCGATGATGATATATAATATCTTTTGTTTGGCACATGTGTGGGTTGTAGCTTACGCTTTTGTCCCTGCTGGTGAATACATGAGAGAACACACCGATTATGTGTTATTTGCTATGATGACTTTTATTGGACTTGGTATCAGAAATGCTTCTACCAATTATACATTTAAACATTTACAATTAAATTCGTTACATTTAAATCGTTCGTTAACGAGAGGGGGATTGGCGATAATGATTTTATTAGGATGTTTGGTTTCCTTTTCTCGTCTTCCATTTGAAACACCTACACCTTATCATCCAGAACAAAAAATTTTTACAGCTGGTATTTGGACAATTCATTTTGCACTTGATAATGATATGTGGGCTAGTGAGGTTAGAATGAGAGACGTTATTAAAGAATTAGAACTCGATGTTATAGGTTAGTTTTTTTATATAAAATTTTTTTTATTATTATTATTAACTACTCATATTAAGAAATAATTAATTTAAATTAAAATAAAGGTTTATTGGAATCAGATACTGGGCGTATCATGATGGGAAATCGTGACTTTACACAGTTCCTTGCTGAGGATCTCAACATGTATTCCGATTATGGGCCAGGTCCCTCAAAACATACATGGGGATGTGCTATGCTTTCGAAATTCCCTATCCTTGCATCGAGACATTATCTTCTTCCATCACCTGTAGGAGAACTTGCTTGCGCGATTCATGCAACTCTGGATGTTTATGGACAGAAAGTTGATGTGATTGTCAGTCATAATGGGCAAGAAGAAGATGAACTTGATCGTAAATTACAAACGGAAGAATTGGCGCGTATTATGAGAGAAAGTGAAAATCCTATTGTATTTTTAGGATACGTTGTAACTACCACGACGGATGAAATTTACTCTATCCTTATAAATGATGGTAATGTTTTCGATATAGATGAGACAGATTATGATCGATGGTGTGAATACATAGCCTATAGAGGAGTCAAACGGATAGGGTATGCCAGAGTAAGTCATGGACGTATAACTGATACGGAAATTCAATTGGGCAAATTCCAAATTGTTGAAAATTATAATCCCAAAACTTGGCAAGCAAGTGAGAAACGGGTTAAAGAAAATAAAATTGACAAGAGATTAAGATTTCCCGAACAATTTAAAGGTGAAGGGGTTCGTGGTCATCGATATCACGTATTTGATGAACCTCGATATTATAATTAAATGTTAATAGATAATACACACGCGTAATCTTAAAACTGGAAATGACAATTATTTACTTTTTAGGAATCTTGTAATCCAACTCTCTAGTAATTAATATTATTTATGGTGACGATATATAAGTTTATTGTCTCTTTGTAATGTTAATGTAATCGTAAATGTTTAAAATTTGTTGACGTAAGTTGACATAATACATAAATAAATTAATTTTAAAAATTTATCAGTATCTCCTCGACACTTAAAAAACATGACGCATAAATGTCGTACATGAAAGTGTATTATTATTCTCTTAAAACTTTGAAATATCTCTACCGAACATATATCGCTATTTACACACATAAATAAATATAAATATAAAATGTTAATGTAAAGTTAGCGAAAAAGATAAACCAAGTTTTCATCTTAATTACCTTTGACCAATCTAAAGCCAGTAAAGCTCTTGTTCTAAGAGAAACTTGTTCACTGAAATACACACTTCTCCATAAATAAACAGCGGATAAACCTCCCATCCAAGTCCATCCCATACCAAAATCAGCTACGGCAGCATTACCGACATAAGCAAGTGATCCCAGATGTGCGTACGAAAATGGTGGTAATCGATCATTGATATCAGGATTTTCAGTTTCATCTGAATAATCCGATGAGAATGGAAGCGTGTTTGTTTTGTGCGCTAAAGCTATTTGATTTAGGTTTTTACCTAAATATTTACCTTGCTGATGAGCTACTTGCGCAGTCTTGTCAATAAAATTAGACGAATTAGTAACATCTTACTAACTTATAAACACATAAAATTAGAAACATCATACCGCTGGTAATGATGTCAGTTTTTTGTCAATATCTTCAAACATGACACGCAATTCTTCCAACTCAAGTGTACCTAATAAATAAAATAAAAAAAGTAAATCTTTAGTAATATTTTTTAAAGTATTTCAAGTACTCTTTTAGGCATACCGCTCTTATCTTTGTCATAGCGTGCAAAAAGAGTGTCGGCCTTTTTCAAATAACTTTTTGTTATAGGATATCGTCTGCCGATTTTTTTTGCTAAAGCATGAAATTCATCGTAACTCAAATATCCACTTTTATCAACATCACCATCAACAAAAAACTGCATCAAATTTTGAACTAATTTTGGATTTTCGACAGTTGAACAATCTCCTATTGCATACACTGAGGAATCAGATATTCCCTTAAGACGAAGTCTATTATCTGTAATAAGTGCACGTGTATTTTTCTGGGCTTCTAATTTTTCTGATATTGACTTTGTCAATGGGTTCATGGCTATACAGAATAAAATCATTATTATGGTTACCAATAATTTTTTTAAATAAAAAAAATTTTTTATCCAAATAATTATACAGCATATATTTACCAATTCCAGTAGACCATAAAACTAATCCATAATCGAGTTCTTTTACCTCACCGTCACTCTTCAGTTTATATACAATATGATTGGGTTCTACTTTTTGAACTCTCGCATTCGTTATGATATTAATATGATCACGTCTAAATTTTTTCTTTTAGAATAATAAACTTTAATTATGATTAGATGATTTTATTATTCAAAATAGATCTTAATAAAAATATATGTACCTCAGCAAAGTCACTAATTTTCGCGTCATACGTATTTAAAATATGGTCTTGACTTTGAATGATGCTAACTTTCACTTCATTCCTAAGGACTGATGGAAACTGCTAGAAGGTGAAAAATGGATATTTCCTCTACGAACCTTTTTTTCCTTTTCATTTTTATGCCAATTTATAATCATTATAAGATGTGAACAAACTCACGTATTTAACCATATCTTCGGTTAGAAAATCATATAATTCTGCTGCGAATTCAACACCTATAAATACAAAAATTTTATTAAAAAAAATGTGTCATAGTTCTTGGTTCTCCCCAAAAATTCAAAATATGTTACCGGTGGGTCCTTTATTTAATAAATTTTAAGAAAAAAAAAAAAAAAGAAGGTTAAGAAAACAAAACATTTTCAACTACAAACTTCAATGATTACCAAACTTACCGCCTCCGCAAACAACAAAACTTAAAAGACGTTTCCTTTCTTCGGGCGATGTTGTTGGTAAAGCTGCTTTTTCGAAATTATCCATAATTGTTTTCCTGATCCTACGGGCATCATTTATCGTTTTCAAAAAATGACAATGTTCAATACCCTCAATTCCATAAGTCATCGATAAAGAACCTACGGCAATTACGAGCTGCAAGAAAAGATCAATGAATGTTAAAAATGATAAGCAAACATTCGATTTTAAATTATTACCTTATCATACGGAATGTAAAATGGTTCGCTCGATTCATCATTTGGAACAACTTCGACCAATTTTTCGTTAAAACAAATATCCGAAGCTTTGGCCTCAAGAAAATGTGCCGATATGCCTCTAATAATACATCGGATAGGTTCTAAGAGTGATCTATACAATTAAAAAAAAAAGTAAATATAGGTATCGAAATGATAGCTGCATTTTATAGTTACTAAATATACCTAGTTTCAAGTGTGCCTACAGTCGCAGAGGGAAGAAGCGGCCTAATAATATGATTTTAGTATATAGTATATGATATTAACTACTCAAACCAACGAAAAACTCACGTGAAAAGAAAATAATTTCTACATAAAAGGGATCAAAATTTAGTTAAGGTTAAAAAAAATCATTACGAAACGGTAAAATAAAATGTAATTTAAGAGTGAAGGACATCTACTGCGGTGATATAACTGTAACATGATACTGGTCTTTCTCCAATTCATTAATGACTGATACAGCCTAAAATTAAGAAGCAATCAATTTATGGACATCAATTCGGTTTTTTCTTTTTTTCTTTATACCTACCCCCCACCCGGAACCAAGAATAACTATACGCATTTTCTTTGCTTCATAATCTTTGTCATCTGTCAAATGAGTAGCAATTGGCAAATTTTTCGGACCACCTCTTTCAAAGGTACTTGGGAATTCTTTGATTTCATGATCTTGAACTTTGGCTTCTGCATGTTTATGATCGAGAATTACAATAACGGTAGCTGCTCCTATAATTAGAGAGGTCGCAATTACAATTTTTTTTTTAAATTTGGATTTTGTTACGATTTCCTCGGTATTAGCGGTTGACGCGAATTTTCGTGAAATATGACGAAAATTTATTGGATATTTATGTATAGAATTCGAAATCGCGTTTGAAACACGACCCAAAGTAGATAAGTTCGCCTGTCGAGTTTGACCCAAGAAAAGTAGTCTGTGCTTTAAATATACAGTTTTATGACTTGACGTCAGTTGGTTGTAGGAACATTGCTTCCTTAAGGGTGCAAATTTGGCAAAATTTCGCAACATTATAACTGAAGTTCGTCTTTGCTGCAATCAAAAAATCTTTCTGTAGATCAGTTCCACATTTATTTATTCAGAAAAATTATGTCACAATGACGCAGTAAAACAGTTAAAAGTCCTTAATATGTTTTTTTTTTTTAGTAATTTTGTAACGAAGTGATATTTATATATTTTAAAAATTAATTCTCTGATTTTAACGGAATCAATCAATATCCGGCTTCGTGAATATTTTTATTTGACAAATGTCACCATGTATTGCTCACTTCGTGATTCTATTTCTTGTAATATCAAAAATTGTCTTTTAAAAGTTTTTCAATTAATATAAAAGCGAGAAGAAACTATTTATTGTAAGTGTCGATAAAAAAAATTTTAGAGCTGAGACTCGTTGTCGTTATCGCTTTTGAACAAAATAAACTAAATAAATAGGTTTTACTAAAGTGACTAAGTAATCGGTAATGAAATTTACAAGAAGCAGTCTTTTCGTATTAGCTCAGAGATTCAAGTTTTACTAAGAAATACTTGAGCGATAACCAAATGTCAATTCTTGATATTTCACGTGAGCACTAAAGATAACCTTTTTCCTTAAAATGGTGAATTAAAATGATTTTCCAAAAATGGAATCTCGAAACGTGGTTTTGCATTATAAAAGTTAGTCTATTATCGGCATTATCAATTGCCTTTCTAATTAATAACGCATTTAAAATTTTTATTGATCATATACAAAATAAATAACTTTTTTTTTTCAAATGCCAAGTATTATACAATGAAAAAATCATTTGTAAACTTTTGATTGTCTCATGGAGTATTACAAACTAGGCAAATAACCAAATCTTTCTTTTTCATAATATTTAGCAATTAAGAAAGCAACGTCTAAACTTTGTTCATAATTTAAACGAGGATCACAAGAAGTTTTATAATTCAAAGATAAATCTGCATCGGCTAATTGCATTGAACCACCAATACATTCTGTTACACCTTCACCTGTTAGTTCAAAGTGTACTCCATTCATTTGACTATTATTGGCTTTATGAATATGTATCGCTTTTGATAGTTCCTTTTTTAAGAAAAAAGATAGATAGAAAGAGAAAAGAGCAAATTAGCATAGAACGAGGGATTAAGATAAAACACGCGAGATTGACGCATAAAATATTACCTCAATTATTGAATTGAAATGTCTTGTTTTTACACCAGATAACGATTGTTTTGTGCTATAGATAAAAACAAAAGCGCGTTAATGAAATAAATTTCTGATGGTCCAGCTTGGAAATTTAGCTAAACAGTGCTTACTTTCCGTGCATCGGATCACACGCCCAAACGACGATATGTCCTGATTCCTTGACAGCTTGAATGTGAAACGGTAAATATTTTTCAACTTGATGAGCTCCATAACGCGTAATTAAAGTAACTTTTCCAATTTCTTTATTAGGATTAACAATATCCAACAAATTTTGCAATTCATCAGGTTTCATGGATGGTCCAACTTTAATTCCAATAGGATTTTGAATTCCTCTAAAATATTCCACATGGGCTTCATTTAATTGGCGTGTACGATCACCAATCCATAAGAAATGAGTTCCAACATTGTACCATTTTTTTTCCCCAGTTTCGGGATCAGGTAATAACCTTGTTAAACATTGTTCATAGTCCAATAATAATCCTTCGTGCGACATAAACAAGTCAACACTATTTAGTGAGTTTGAGATCGGTGAAAATGAAGTATTGGCTCCAATCGTACGCATGAAGTTTAAAGAATCGGTTAAACGATCAACTATCGTTTGATATTCTTGTCGAGTTCCATTTGATCGAACATGATGTAAAGACCATTCCGATGGTCGATTTAGATCGGCAAACCCTGATCCTATGAGCGATCTTACATAATTTAATGTGGCAGCAGAATGAAAATACGCGCTAATTATAAAAATTGATAAATGATTAATTAATTTCAAGGACATGTTTCATAAAACTTTGCGTGATTTACATTACTTACCTTAAAAGACGTTCTGGATTGGGCTTTCTATCAGATGGATCGTAGCCATTAACATTATCACCGCGAAAGGAAGGGACCTCTTTACCTTCAACTTTTTCTGTCGGACTTGAGCGAGGTTTAGCATATTGACCAGCCATTCTAGCAATTCTAACGACAGGAATTCTGGCGCCCCAAACCAATACCAAACTCATTTGTAATAGTACTTTTAACTTTGACTCGATTGAATCTTGAGAACAATATTCAAAACGTTCCGCACAATCTCCGCCTTGTAATAAAAAAGCCTTATTAAGCGCAACTTGTTTAAGTTGATTTCGAAGGTTATGAATCTATAAAGATTCAATTATGATTAATCCTTTAAAAAAGATAATTTTGCTTCAAAGAAAAAGACAAAATACCTCTGTGGGCGTAACCATTGGGGGTAAATGTTGTAAACTATTCGAGACCCGTTGTAGATGTTCTTTATCTTCATAAACAACAGCTTGCTTTATTGTTTTTGTTCTCCATGATGATGGTGACCATTCTTTATCTTCGATTGTATGCTTTCCGTTCGTGAAACCATTATTTTCATTCGTTTCTTTTATTTCTCTTGATATTTCGGTTTTTACAATTTTATTAATATGACCATTCGTGGCCGTGCCATTCATAATAGAATTCCCGGGTGACATTTTTTATTAAAATAAAAAAGTTTTTTGCTTCTATAAAATTTTGATCAATCTTTTTTATATTCAAAAAATCGAATTGATTTGATTTATAAGATTAATTAATGTTATATATTTCGTTTCTATATAAGGAAAAGCCATTGTATTTTTCATACTATTCATAGACATTCAATGACTCATGAACTATCATATATTGTACTTTTTTTTTTAGTAAATTCCATGTGGCTTAATGGGGTGGTGGCTGTGAACAATTTCACGATTTGCAAGTACGTGATTTTTGTGATTTGATGTGATTTATTTATTTGGTGTTATCTTGATTAGATTATCGACATTTTTTTTTTTTACCTTTTTGCGAAATAAAAAGAAAAATATATCACAAACAAACATTAAATTAAACAAATACTTCAAATGATAAGTCATTCTTATCATTTAAACCGAGGATTTAGTATTATTGGTAATAATGCAAAGCGATGCATTTATTATCATTATTTCACAGCCTCGAGAAATTTCAATTATAGAAGGTTGTTACATACTAAGCTAATGCCAAATATTTTACCAGTTAGAAATTTCTCGAGAGGTACGTCAACAACAACAACATCAACAACTTCTGAGGGTACGCCAACTGTAATTGACACGAACTTCAAACAAAGTTCCTTGAACAATCACACATTTGGATCTTCAATAAGTTTTAATAATAAAGTAGATATTATACAATTTGTTCATTTACTCAAAAATGAGGATTTGAATACGGTAAAATTATTCTTATCAACACACAATTACTGTACAACAATCATCAATACATTAGAATTCAAAGATTATTTATTGGAACACCTGAGTTCTTCCACCGCATTTGACATGGAATTATTTAACAAAGCAAACGGCATTTTATATGACCATCTTATTCAATTGACAGACATAAAGACGCAAGATCTAGTGAAATTTAACGAAGAATACATACAAGCTTCTTTAAAACATAACCTTCATAGAACAGATCCACAAGTACTAAATTTATATAATGAACTATCATGTAAAGGTAAATCGCTTTGTCCAAATCTCGATTTATTTTGCATATACTTTTTATCAACCATAATATCTAGGAATTTTGAATTAACACCACCTAAAAGAGAGGTTCCATCTAGTACCGAAATAACCGAACCTCCTCTTATTAGTATTAATAGAGAACATTTAGACACATTTTTGAAAGCATTGAAGAAAGGGGATGTAGAAGGTGCGAAGACTCTTTTATCCGTAAATAATTACGCCACGACAATTCATGATACATTAGAATTTAGTGATTCTTTAAGGCATCATATAGATTCAAATCATGAATTATATCATGCATCAGATAGGTTCTTAAAAGAACATTTGAAAAACGTTCTTGTTCCCAACGGGAATACGCAAGAATTAATAAAACTTACCGAAGAATATAATCAATATTCTTTAAAGTATTATTTAAAGAAATCACATCCACAACAAGTCCTTTCCATGTACGAAGGTTTACTACAAAAGGAAAATTTCAAACTTTCCTACGAATATAAGCTCGTAATATTCTGTGCATATATTAAATTAAATGATGGCAATTCAGCTTTAAGATTCTTCATTTCCGATATTTCATCGTCACCGGAATTTTCTCTTCCAACTTTTACAAAGAGTATTCAATCACTGTCGAATGAATTAGAATATAACAAAGTTCAAGAAATCTTACGTTGTCATTATATTCAAAAACTTTCACCAAATTCCGAAGAATTCACGAATTATATAAAACGATTATTCTCTTATAAAACCTTAACCACAACAAATTCAGCATTAAACCTTTATCAAAAACTTTGTGATCTCGAAGTGAAACTGAATTCAATTACATACGGAGCATTTATAATGGGATTTTTATCACATGATAAATACACTGAAGCCGAATTCATTTATAATGACATGATCAAAAGAGGACAAAAACCTACACAAGTGATATATAATGGGATGCTTGATGGATTTTCAAGAAGGCGTAATGTTAAGAAGATTTATGAAATTTGGCAACAAATGTTGGATGACAAAATCAAACCTGACGAAATCGCTTATTGTGCTATGATGGAAACCTATTTTAAAACTGGGGAAAGTCGTAAAGCGATTGAAATATTTCAACAAATGTCTTTAGATCCAAAAATCAAATTAAATGAAATCATTTATAATCGGGTGATTGATGGATTATTATCAAATAATCGAGTAGATGAAGCGATTATGGTTTATAATCAAATGAAAAATCAAAAGATTACCCCTAATATAGTTACTTATAATACTTTAATTAATAAATTACTTGATAAGAAGAAAGAACAATTTGCGATGAAAGTTTTACAAGACATGCAACAATTTAATATTACACCTGATGTTACAACTTTAACAACTATTTTAAAGAGGCAATTTCAAAATCGGGACGTTAAAGGGGTGCAAAATGTTTTAAACATGTTTGATTCCATGAAGATTCGACCAAATACAAAAACTTATGGTACTCTTATTAATGGTTTAGTAAATTATTACGAAAAATAAATAGGAATTGCCTTATTTTTCTTAAAGTTTCTCAAGATTTTAAGATTTGATTGATATTCAATTGTCTTGATCTCCATTGTTCTATTATTTGACAAAGTCTTTTCAGCTCAGGATTTTCAGGAATAAATTCCGCACTTATCATATTATCATAGATTTGAGAAGCGCCCAACATATTTTTAGAAGTAATGAAACCATTGATTAAAGCTTTATAAGTGTTATCGGATGGGTTCAACCCAAAACCGATCATTCTCTCATAATATTGTATTGCTTTATCCATCTGATTAGCTCTAGAATAACCTCCAATAAATAAATTAAAAGTTGCGGTCGTGGGAACATAATTACTTTGTAATAAATTCGAATATAATTGTTCAGCCAATGGAAATTTTCCATGATTAATATACGCTTGTATCATATTGGAATAAATTTGAATGGTTGGAGACAATCCACGCTTATACATCATCTCATTAAAAGCCATTTCGGCACCAGCCAAGTCATTAAAATAATTTACTAAACCATTAATAAGAGTACCATAAGTTTTTGTATTTGGTCGAATCTTCATGGAATCAAACATGTTT
>CAJVPQ010000594.1:0-25569 GCA_910591825.1 Funneliformis caledonium
TTTTTTTTAAATTAATTTTATAAATATGTATCGGTATTATATTATAGTAATTTTTATTTTTAATTATATAATAAATAATTTATAGTTACTTATAAACTAAAATTTTTAATTTTTAAAACAATTATAAATCAAAAAATTTTATTATTGATCTTTGATAATTTTATTAACATTTACTTTCAACAATATTAATCATAATAAAATATTATAAAATTTATCATGAAAAATAACTTTAATTATTTCATTTTTATAATTTACTAAGAAATTTTATAATTTTATTAGTAGTAAAATGATTCAATTAGTTTACAAACATATAAATTTTAAAGAAATTTTTAAAAAATTATTATAATAAATTTTTAAAACTTAAATTTAAAAATTAAATTATTTAAAAAATATCTTATAAACTTAAAATTTTTTTCTAATAAAATTAATAAAATATATATTAAATTATATTTTTCATATAATTATTATATTATTAAATTAATATTTAATATTTTATTAAAAAAAATAACATTTTTTTAAGTTTGCAAGCAAATTTTCCTGTTAAATAATCTAAGAGATAATAGTTTATTTTATATTTAAAAAAATATATTTAAAAGATTTTTAAAAAAATACAATATCAACTATCTCTTTATAATGATTATATCATATTGCATATTATTATAAGAGAAATTATTTCATTACAAAAAAAAAATTTAAATTGCTACAGTTTAACACTTATACTATAAAATAAGAAATTTTAAGTTTTATGGTATGCTTAACTTTCATATTTTGATTATAAAAATCTTTTTGTATAATTAACATATCAATAATTCTATTTTCAATACAAAAATGAATCATCAAATCTTCTTTGTTGATATTAAGTTTAATAAGAAACTGATATATAATTTACTAATAAATAAGTACTAAGAATTTTCAAATGCTTATATATATAGTATTATGATTAAAGCTGAAAATAGTATTTCTAACTATGTTAATATTTGTGATAAAATAGTAAAAGAATGAAACAAAATTAAAAATAAGAATAAGCCAGAAATTAAGAATATTATTAGAAATTATCTAACTATACTATATAATTTATATAATATACAAATAATAAAGCAAAGATCTTTTTATCTAGAAAAGCTATGATTCTTCTTCTCTTATCTTTCTACAATTTATTTAGTTATTATTATATTAAAAATCTCTAATAAAGTATCAGTATAAAAAAGGTAGCAAATGAGATAATAATAGCTGAAAAAAGCTTGTTAAATTTGAGTAGATCTATAATATTTTAACAGATTCTCAATTTTAATATAATATATATTTAAAGATAGAAAGTCTTCGAACTAAAATCAAATCTAATAAAGAAAGAATTATTAAGTTAAAAAAATGCTAATTATACTCGAAAGTATAAGAAAAAAGAAAAATACTTATTATAAATAAGAAAGTAATAATATATGATAAACCTATTTATTCTTTACTTCTTTTTAAATATCTAAATTTACATAATTATATCTATAATTCAATCAAATTTAAAGCAGTTGACAAAAAATGATAAAAAGAAGTAATAAAGATATGAATCATTAAAAATTTATAAAAAATCTTGAAAAAATTATAATATTTATATAGCGAGAATAACATTAAAAAATTACTTTCTGCTTCACAAATCTAACTTTATTATTATAAAAGTACATTATTATCTAGTATGGATCATAATATTTAAAGTTTTACATACTAAAATATTAGATCATTCTGATGTCACTATTATTTTGTATTTATTAAATATGCAAGACAATTTGTTACTATTTTTGCTGAAAATTCTGTTATTATTTTCCAAGATGATAAGGCTAAAATAAGACTTTATAAATCAGATATTTACACATTACAGTCAGTTCATAAGCCTATTAGTATAGCTGATTATAATTTTCTTTAAAAAATTACTTCTATTAGTTTATTTTATGATAAAATTAAATAAATTAAATGATAAGCTATGAACAAAATAATTTATTATTTTTGTATGTCATCAATAGTCTCTTGGTACTTCCTTATTCACACATATGTAAGTCCTTGAAAGTCTTACCTTAGATTTTAAATATAATGATATATTAAAAATAAATGAAAAAATTTAATCTATTAGTAAACAAAAGATCGATGAGAATTTGAGACATCTAAAAAATATTAAATCTTATTGTCAACTTTTTCAAAAATTTGATTTAGATTACCTGACTATACGAATATATGTTTTAAAATAATCTAAATATAATTCTGTTGAAAAAGGAATAGCAATACTATCTGAAAAATTAGCAGGTATTATAATACTAATTGATTATTTTAGATTTCATTTAAATTCATAAGACCAATTGATTAATCTAAAGTTAGCCTTTTAAAACTTTCAATATGCTAGAGAATTACTTTATGATATTTAAAATTAAAATTTAATTTTTAAATGAAATGTAGATATATAGTATATTAAAGAGCTTATTAATCTATTTAAAAACCTAGAATTTTAAGATACAAACAAAGAAAAAGTAGAATAAAAATAATAAAAAAAGAAATAATAAAAAGAAAATAACCTAATGGAATATTTTGTATCTATAGGCATAGATTAAAAATTATTGCAACTTATATTAATATTCTCTTGACATTAAATGTTACATAAATATAGTATAAATTGTTGTAGATCTTCTTATGTAAAAAAAGCTACAAATTTTATTTTCTTGAATAATAGTTTTTTGTTTCTAATTATAAAACTAAAGACATATATTTTACCAATTCTATATATTTCCTTGAATATTAAGATTCCTTAAAATTTTTAGGTATGATTTGTATTATCTATCTTTGCTTAAACAATCTATTCGTATCTTATTATTCTATATGTAATAAGTACTTTACAACTCTTATATATTTGATGAGTCATAAAAGAACTATATATCTTACTAGTTATAAATAACTTAAAGAAAAATTTAAAGAACAAATTCTCTTGATAATTCTTTTCTTTTATGTAAATAAAGGTGATCTCTTGATAAAATGAGTTTAAGAAAATATATATTATATAAAGAATAATTATATATAGTTACCTAATTTTTTTATATTTAATTAGCTAAAATATTATAATACATAAATATATATTTTTTATTTAAGCTACTAATATTACATAATCAATATTAATATGTGTAATCTAAGATCTTTTGCTACTAGAACTTCGCAATAAGCTGAGTTACTTATAAGCTAAATGAGCTAGCTCATTTAAACTTAGCTTAAGTTATATAAATGAGCTGTGAGTCAGATAAGCTAGCTTATGCTATAGTTTAGCTCATGCTGCAGCTTAGCTTATTAGCTTATATTTTTTTCTTGAAGCAAATAAATATAAAAGAGGTTTTTCTTTAAAGAAAATTGTTTTGATAGCTTTTTACTTAAAGAAAATGGCTCTAGTGACATTTCTTTTAAAAAAAAATAAATCCAATGAAAGAAAATGAATTTGATGATGAAATGTTTTTCTTAATGGAAAATATTTTTCTTAACAAAATTTTATTTTGAAATATAAATGTAAACCAAACGAGCTGACTTGCAAGTTAGTTTGGCTTAGTTTGGCTTATTAATTAAATTTCTAAACTGAATTGAGCAAAAAAAAGTTCAGCTTAAGCTGATTGCAAAGCTTTATTTGTTACTCTCTTATCCTTTAGAATATTAAGTAATATATATTATTACCCTATTTCAGCTTAAAATATTAGGTAATATATATTATTATTCTAATCCAGCTTTTAATTTTTTTAAAAAATTTTATATGTAAAATTTATATAAAATCTTTTTTAATTTTAAAAAATCTTACCTAATATATTAATATATAGACTCTTATCAAAAGTCTTCAAACACTTTTTGACTCAATATAAAACTTAAATTTTTTAAATTTTATTAAAAAAACTTTATTAATATATTTATTGAAATACGATATACTATATATTTAGTATTAAATAATTAGTACTTGATCAGACTTCTATTTACTTTAATCATAATCTAAATTTACTGCGATATACTATTGATCAAATTTTTAATAGTTTTTATCAAAATTTAATTTTATGTTCTTATAATATATTGATCAAGTTGAGCAAAATTAAAAGGTAAATTTTTTTTTTTACAGATACTTTTCTTGACTTCAGTTTATAGATTCTTAATAAGATTGAGATTTGGATTTTGAGTAGGTTATAAAAATACACATAAATCATTTTTTGTATAAAATTTCTTTTCAGGTTTTGTGTTATAAAGGTAAGCATTACTCTCTTGAAAAATACTATTATAGTTTAGAAATGTACATCTCATAGTTAGCATGATATATTTGTAAAGAATGATAACATATATAATATTAATAATTGTAGATAATAAAATAATCAGTTCTAAATCTTGTCTCAAAAAGTAATTCCAAAACATTTAACTGAGATTATGTTTCATTATAGCAAAAATACAAGAAATATTTTATTTTTCATAATGTTCATATTACACTCAACTATAATAGCTTTGTTGAAATATGAAAAGATTAATTTGTTAATTTATATGACTTTTGACCAAGGATCTTTCATCTAACTTTGATATTTCAAAAACTATATAAGATGTGTTTCAACATATTTTGGTATAATTAAAAGTTTTTATCAAGTAAAATAATTGTTTAATCTAACTGCACAAAGTGCTTAACTAATAGTTTGAGTTAAAATATCTTGGTTAGTCTTTTTTGCCAGAGTTGTTGAATTTCTTCAGGACATAAGTGATAATTTTTTTCTTTATTATTAGTAATAATTCGCTTAAACTGCTTTCACTATGAATTTTTAATTAAAGGTAGTTGATCAGAATGAAGCTTAGAATTAATAGTTTTAGCATCATCTATCCTTTTAAAATATTAAAAACTATTAACAATTCACAATTAATAGTTGCAGTAATAATACAGTAATTATCATCACGTTAATAGTAAAAAATTATACCACTGTATAATTCTATTATTAATTCCTTAAATATTTTTGAAAAATAAACATATTACATCACATGATCAAAGTATTATGCAGTCACTCAACATAATTAGTATGAAATAACTCTTAAAAGATAACGTTTAGAGACTTTTGATAGAGATCTGTATATAAAATTTTTTAAATTAACATAAACTAATCTAAATAGTTATATAAACTAAAATTACCAATTTATATTATTTAATAATACACAATAGATATTAAAATTAATGATCTTAAAAAAAAAATTTAGAAGTTTATGAAAATATTTAAAGAAAAATCAATATAATTAAATAAAAAAAATAATAATAATAAATAAAGAAGATTAATAAAAGTAATAGAAATAAATAAAGAAAGATAATAAAAATAATAAGAATAAAATAGTGAAAAATTAAAATGAAAATAATAAAGAATAAAAATGACAAATCTAAGAAATAAGAAATAGATCTAATATTAAGAATTATATTAAAGAATAATAATAAAAAAATAAAATTAATGTGAAAAAATTAATAATATTAGGATAAAATACTTTTTTAAAGGTCTTATATTAGCTATTTTTATAATTAATCATAGGTAAATAAATTAAATAAATTTAAAGTTTTCATATTATATTATAATAATAACTGTTAAATTTATTTGAATTTAACAATTATTATAATATAAATTACCTAAAAACATGTTTAAGAATAATTATTATATAGAATATAAAACTATTAAGTTAATTAGATTTGTCTGTTAAAAGAAAATAAATGAAAAAAGTTGAGAATAATAACTTAGTGAAGAAAATATTAATAGAAAGTATTATTTTATATAATATTTGCTATATAAATTTAATAGAAAATCCTTTAAAAGAGAGTAATAATTATAATTAAAAAATTATGAGTAAAGAGATTATAAAAAAATATATTACAGATAAGAAAAAGGTAAATATAAAGATTAAACTTACAAAAGTTATCAAAGTAATAACAAAATCTTTTATGAAAGAGAGTATTTAGAGAAAGAAGATCCTATATATAAATTCAATAAAATATGAAGATTACTTCAAGAAATTGAGTCAAGTTTAAAGGATTTTTTTAACTAACTTTATTTAATAATATAGCTATATAAATATAATAAGCAAATAATAGATTATATGAAAAGATTAATGTGTTTACATATTATCTTTTTATTTCATTAAACAATATATGTAAATTAATTCTTTTAAGTTTAATATTACTTTATATTTAAATTTAATTAATATAAATAATAGAAGTTTAAATACTATAATAAATTTTGAAGTAACTATAAAATTAAGATCAATAAATTATAAGAAGAAATAAATTTTGAATTTATATAAGAAATATATAAAAAATACTCTTACAAAATATTCAGATTAGGCTTTTATATTAAATATTGATAATTACTATAATATTTATAATCTGATATTACTAGTATATTTTAGAAGCATATATAGTAATGATTGTAATAAATCCTTATTTTATTTTAGCAATACTTCATGATAAAACATTTAATTCAAAAGTTATTGTTAATAAATTGATTCTAAAATATCTTGATAATTGATTTATTACAAACTTTAGTTTTTTTTATAATGAATATATATAAATATATAGGTAAAAAATATACTAATGATAAGTTTATGAATTGATTAATGTATATATTACAATGATAAATTAGTAGAAAGAAAGCTGATCAGCATATATAAATGCCATTTTTTTTGAATTTATTAAGAGCAATTTAAAAGATATAAAAGATTATATAAAGTTTTCAAAATTATATATAATCAAAAACTAATGCAATCATATCTTTCTAATTACATAATCCCTATTATTGCAGACTAGTCTGAAAATATTTTAAGAATTCTATAAAATATTTATATATACTAAAATAATTACATGCATTTTTTTAAAAGTATGTTATATTATTTTAAATATGTTTACAAAGATATACTAAGCAAAATATTAATATTCTTTGATCTTTAAACTTTATTTAATAGAATTAACTCATATAAATTGCTTTCTTTAAATTATAAAATAACTGATCATCATTTTCTGAGAGGCTTCATTACATTTAAAAAATCTTATATAATTATCATATATGATTTACTTATATTGTAATTGCACTACTATATTAATATTTTAAATGATGGTAATTTTCTTGCGTGTGAGAATGATTATAATTATTACTTATAAAGAAGCTAATTTAAATGTTTGATATATTTAGATTATCTTTGAATTGAAATTAAAAAAATATTAATGTATTAAAAGATAGTATAATGAAAAAATTAAATAAAAATGAATTTATTGATAAGAATGAAAGTATGATTCAGATAATGTTAAAATAGCAATAGATAATGTAGCAACAATAGAGAATTTTTAGAACATACAAAAAAATCATTTTTAATTTTGATTTTTTTATACATATATATAAATTAATTATTTATATTTTAGCTATATATAATGTTGCCTGTCTAAATTCATTTTAGATTTAATAAAATGTCTAAACTTAGTTTTACTAATTTTTTATTAAAGTTTTGATATAGTTTTGCATTTTTATATAATTTTACTTTTTTAAAAAGCAACTTTATATATATACTTTTGCATATTTACATTTAAGACATAATAAAAAAAGTTTTTTAAGATAGTTTCGACTTTTGCTATTTGCTAAAATAAGTCTTGCCAGGCAACTATAATAAAAAAAAATTGATTTTTTTAATTTTTTTCTATATTATCAAAATTCGTGATTTTAATTGGTCAATAAACAATTACAGGGGTTAAAATTTTGTGTAACGATGACGGGGAATCCTTACTAGAATTTTTCTATATAAACTAGTTTTAAGGTCGGAAAAGGGTAGTTTAATATTATTTACTGTGGCTTATAATTACAATAGAAATTTACCTTCATCGGAAACAGATTTTATACCTTAAAATAAGTAATAAATCATAGGGAACTTCTTTTGAGAATCATTCCTCCTGCGCCGTAAAGATCCACAAAAGCAGGAGTTAGTATTTCATTACATTTACGCAAGAAAAAAAATTTCAAACAAATTTTTGTATTTTTTTTCGTCTTTATTATATAAACTGAAATGATGATTCTCCACAAAAATCAGAGCTTTGCAACATGATTGGATACAATAGTAAGTTACAAAGCGAAACTTATAAAGCAAACAACCCATTTAGCAGGTCGCACGAATATGAAAATTTTAAAGATAAAATTTCGGTTGAACAAAATGATAGTGTCACATACTCTAAACAATATAATCGGCGTAACCTGACACAGATTTCAAGTGTCTGATTTTGTTGCAGTTTTGGCCCCGTATGATCTATTTCTTAATAATAAACCTGTACATCTGATAGGCATTATAAAATTCGTTTAAAAAATTTAAAACACAAAAAATCTGAATTAGCTTAATTAATTATAAAAAAAATAACGTTTCACATATTATTGTGATTAACAAATTTGGTTGTACGGATATTTATTTTTCTTTGCCTAAAAAAAAGTAGATCATATTTAGTTCCCATGAAAACATTTGGTGTAACAAACTTAAATTACCAAAAGTAATTAAATTTATTAGTACGGCTTCTAGAGCATCAGTAGTATTTGTTCTCCTTCAAAATCTACAAATGAATGCACTCGTAGTAAAGAAGGGTTACATTTCGGTGAAGGAGGATGGTTTAAGGGCTTGGATATGGTCGAAAAGATGGTTATTACTTAGAGACCAAACTCTTACTTTTCATCGGAACGAGGTATGAAAGTTCTTTTACTTCTCATCTACCATCTAAGACTACATTTAGTTTTAAGAAACTTGGAAACTATTTATAGCCAAAGTCCCTTGCTTTTTATAATTTATTTTAAGGAATTAATTAGTAGCATTATTTTTAATTTTCTTACTAATTAGAATACGTACCAAGCAGTTGCTCTAATTTTCCTCAAAGAGATTATAAACGTTTCTCGGACAGATTTAAAACCTTATTGTTTCGAAATTCAAACAAAAGATAAAACATATTACCTTTCTTGCAAAAATGACGAAGAATTATATTCTTGGATGGACGAAATTTATACGGTAAGCAATTTATTATCATTATATTTGATTCTCTGTCATGTGATTCTTTTTTTTTACACCTTTTATAAGTGTTCTTTTAAGTCTATATCAAAGAATTCCAAATTTATGATTAAACTTTTTTTTCATCAAGCTTGCTGAATTCTTTAATAAAATTATCATAAATAACAGCATCTCTTAATGCTTACATTATATAAATTATATAAACTATATATTATTTTGCTTTATAACTTAATGTAAATTTAGCGATCACCTTTAAGCGGCGTATCCAACCCTACAAATTTTTCGCATAATATTCATGTTGGATTTGATCCAGTTAGTGGGATGTTTACAGTAAGTATAATATGTTTATTAATTAATGTAATACGCAAATATTTTATCGATTCCATCATAACCCTCATCATTTTGTTGTGTTAACCTAGGGCATGCCTGAACAATGGACCAAACTTCTGACAGCTTCTGCTATCACTCAAGAGGATTATGAAAAAAATCCTCAAGCAGTTTTAGATGTGTTAGAATTCTATACAGAAAATCAAAAGAGAGAGCGAGAATACGAAGATGGTATATTAGGCCACATTCCAGGTTTCCCTGCACAACCTGATGATAAGTGGGCTGACCTATTACCGAAAAAAAATAATAATGTGCCTGCAAAGAACCAATTATATCCTAATCCTAATCCTAATGGTAACGGGTATGATATGAATAAAATTTCACCTGGTGGGATCACTGGAATGGGTAATAACAGTATGAATGGAAGACAAATGGTACAACCAAACAATATGAGCAATAATACCATGGGTGGCAGAAATGATATTGCAGATTCTTCTCGCAAAATGTATTATGAAGATACTGTGAGTAGTAATCGAGTCATTCTTTTAATTTTGCTTTAAATTTAAATTTAAATTTATTAAATTTCACTTGCTTTGATTATAGCGACCTGATATTCTACCAAATCGTCCTCCAGTCACCCCAAGACCGCCAAATACGCTGAGTGCAAACAATATGCGTCCACCACCAAATTCCGGACCCGTTCCGCCAATTTCCCCATCCGTAAGTTTTATTCCAACAAAAATGGATCATGGATGATTTTAAAATGAAATTAAAAAAAAAAGCTTTGTTGTTTGTATCAAAAAAGCTAAAATATGAAATAATGACGACTCGCGTTTAAAAAATTAATATATTTTACTTTTTTTTAGTTATATAATCAGCAACCTTCTCAAACTATGATGTCATCAACACCACAACGTGTTCCTGAAAAGTATTCACAAAATTACCAACAACCACCACCACCGCCTATGTCTAATCAACAACCGCCTAAAGGATATTCACCGCCTCAACAACTTCAGCAACAACAGCAACAACAACAACAAGTACCTGGACCTAATATACCTAAACCAATACAACAATATCCTAAACAACAAGAAGCTGCCCAACCACAAAAACAAACGCAGGCACCTCCTAAACAATCAAGCCCTCAACCACCAAAGAAATCTGCACCAGAGAGAAGGATTAGTACAATGACTGAAGCACAGATAATGGAAAAGTTGAGATCAGTGGTTTCGTCGGGTGATCCAACTACACTCTATAGCAAAATCAAGAAAGTCGGTCAAGGGTGAATTAAAATTTATTTTATACTAAATTGCTTTAAATCAAATCAAAAATGTATTAATTTCTCATAACTTTTTTTCTTACGTATTCGAATAGTGCTTCTGGTTCTGTATACGTTGCTAAGTCCCTCACAACAAGCGCTAAAGTTGCCATTAAACAGATGGATCTTTCACATCAACCTCGAAAGGAGCTTATTGTTAATGAAATTCTCGTAATGAAAGAATCTCAACATCCAAATATTGTTAATTACCTTGATTCTTTCTTAGTTAAAAGCAACGAACTTTGGGTAGTTATGGAATATATGGAAGGCGGAGCATTAACGGATGTAATTGATAATAATACTCTTGAAGAAGATCAAATTGCGGCTATATGCTTTGAGGTAAAGCTTGCTTTCAGGAAATCCTTTTCTTATATATAAATTTTTTTTTTGAAGCTAATTTATAAATCATTTTAGACATGTAAGGGACTCCAACACCTTCACGGACAAAATATTATTCACCGTGATATTAAAAGTGATAATGTTCTATTGGATGCATATGGTCACGTGAAAATTAGTAAGTACTTGTAAATCCAATAGAATTTAAACAACATTTAATCTAATTGATTTTCGATTCTAGCCGATTTTGGTTTTTGTGCCAAATTGACCGATCAAAAAAATAAACGCGCAACAATGGTTGGAACTCCTTATTGGATGGCACCTGAAGTAGTAAAACAAAAAGAATATGGTGCCAAAGTAGATATTTGGTCACTTGGAATTATGGCAATTGAAATGATAGAAAACGAACCTCCATACTTAGATGAAGAGCCTCTTAAAGCATTATATCTAATTGCCACGAATGGCACCCCAACATTGAAAAAGCCGGAAAAATTATCTCGAGAACTCAAGAGTTTCTTAGCTGTATGTTTGTGTGTAGATGTTAAAAGCAGAGCAACTGCTTTGGAACTTTTAGAAGTATGTATTATTTTATTTATTTGGTAAAACAACTCGACTTGTCTATAATTACACAAATTAAAATTATTGATTTTTCTTAGCATGAATTTCTGAAGAAAGCTTGCCCGTTATCAGATCTTGCTCCTTTGCTTAAATTCAAGACCGCCAAGGATGGAAGATCATGATTATTATAAATTGTAAGATATTTTAATATATATTTATTTCTTTTAATACTATTTAAATTAGAAATGTATTAGCTTTCTATGTTTTGTTCTTGTTCCTTTATACTGTTCATCATCATATAGAAATATTCATTCATATTTTAAAAATTTTCTTTATTATGATATACTGGTATTCATATTAATTTTTTCCTTGTATTGGAGGTATAGATGTTTCTTTCATTATTGGTAATCGGGCAGAATCTATTTAATTCAAATCTTTTATTTTACTTTATATTTTTTTCATGTTCTTTGTATTGTACATTTTTATTTTCTTCTGTACATTGCTAGACATGGTAATTGAAGGAATGTTAGGTTACGATATTGTATATATATATTTTTATATACCTTTTTCTTATTTTTTTACCTAGTTTTTCTAGCCCTATAAAAATCGTGATTATTTTATTTAAAAATTTATATAATTATTATAACTTCATAATAAATAATTTGTTGATAATTTAACATTAAAATTCGAATCTATATGTGTCACATGTCATCACGTAAGCCTGTCACGTGTAGTAATATCGCGCCAAAAAATTTTTAATTTTAAATCTTAGATACAAAAATAAATTATTTTCAATAAAAACTTTGAAATGGTAAGTCATCATGTTCGAAGCCATTTTTTCACTTTTCATTATCATTTATTCCGGTGTTCAATTTTTTTTTTTTTAGAGACCTATTCTTTTACAAGGACACACTCGATCTCTTACACAAATCAAGTATAACCCTGAAGGAGATCTTCTCTTTTCTGTATCTAAAGATCATGTAGTGAATGCTTGGTATTCACATAATGGTGAACGTTTAGGGACCTATAATGGTCATGTCGGTGCAATATGGACAGTTGATGTTAATTGTAATATTAATTTATATTGTTAAATTCGATTTTACTTTGGAGACTTTTTAAATTAATTTCCTGTGAAATTTATTATTGATTCTGATTAAATTAGCAACAAGTACTCTCTTATTAACTGGATCAGCAGATAACACTGCGAAACTTTGGGAAGTTGAGACTGGCAACTGCTTACACACCTGGGAATTCAAAACTGCTGTTAAACGCGTTGCATTTTCCGAAGACGATTGCATGGCTCTTTTTGTAACTGAACAGCGTATGGGATTTCCAGGAACTGTAACCATCTATTCCATCGCAAATGATGTTAATGCAAAGCGTAATTTAATTCCTTGATAATTGTCATCGTGATATTTAAATTCTTTTATTATTAACACAAATTTTTTTTTTAGAATCGGACGAACCAATTATGATTATTATGCCAGAAGGTTCAAAAGCTATGGTCTCTGATTGGGGTTATCTCAACAAATATATAATAATTGGCCATGAAAATGGTTCAATTTCTCAATTTGATTGGAAGGTTTGAAATTCATATATATATATTTTTTCTTTAAAGGAAAATGTCGTATTTCATATTATTAAATTAAGTTTATTTAAATTGTTAGACGGGTGAAAAAGTTAAATCGATCCAACCGCATACGGACGTTATTACCGATCTCCAAATGTCTGAAGATCGTACATATTTTATTACCTCCTCAAAAGATAAATCAGCACAAATTTTTGAATCCAATACACTGGTTCCTTTGAAGAAATACATTACTGATGCTCCTCTTAATTCTGCCTCCATAACTCCCATTCAAGAATTCGTCATTTTAGGAGGTGGACAAGATGCTATGCAGGTTACCACCACTACAATGAGACAAGGTAAATTTGAATGTCGATTTTGGCACAAAATTTTTGAAGAAGAAGTAGGACGTGTAAAAGGCCATTTTGGTCCCATTAATACAATTGCCGTTCATTCGGATGGCAAAAGTTTTTCTTCCGGTGGAGAAGATGGTTACGTTCGAGTTCATCATTTCGATGAAGAATATTTTAAATTCAAATATCCTGAATTATAAAACCTATTTATATATTACTCTATTAGTTGATATGTTTAAAATTCGCGTAATATTTAATTATAAATAAAAAAATATTGTGCCCCATTTTTGCAAAATAAAATATAGACTTTTTAAACGTAGGATTCTATATAAATCATTTATTAAAGAGTCTATCTAGTATTGGAACGTGATTTTTAATTTTTTTTTTTTTTAAAATAAAAAAAAAAATTGCGTACAATCAAAAAATCTCGTAATATGTCAAATTTTTTCTAGTGCTTCCATTATCACTACTGAATTACCGCGAATGACCTATCGTTCACATAAAATGTTAATTTGCGTGAAAAAAATTTTTAATTGCAAGATACAACCACTTACCACCATGCCAATGTTATGTTTTTCAGTAGAAGAAACTTCTTCGACTGTATCGTCTAATACTAAATTCATAAATGGATCATAACCACGTAGAATTCCTGTTACTTTTCTTGCTCCGTTCAATTGGATAAACAAACGTTTCTCCATATACCTAATTAGCAAATATAATAATAATAATTATTGATATATTAAAATAATAAAAGGAAAAAATTGATTTTATTGAACTATATACACGTAAATGAACAAGTACTTTTTCAATTCTGGTTGTGATGCTTTAGACATTTTTGTTTCAGATTTCGTAGGAAGCAAACTGAAAAAAAATTCGGTTTATTGTCAAAATGTATAACTTATCAGCTATTGGTCCAATAATGTGATGCTGTAGTTTTGGATTGGTCGATTTATTGCAGCTGTTCATCTATATTACGATTTTTCTTTTCTGCTTAAAAGTACGGTTTCGTATTTTTAACGCTCATATTATTGTCAAATTGATTTGTTAACATTCTACAATGTCTTATAGTAAAACGTAAGTAAATAGAATCTTCTTAAAAATATTAGTTTATGATCGCTTGTGTGCTTTTTTTTCCCTTTCCCTTTTCTTTTTCAAAACCTTTTGAGGTATATTTGTGTTTTTTTTAGTCGAAAGCGTAAGTGGGATCTTGATGATCAAGGAAAAAAAGCACCTCCAGCTACGGCACCTACACCAAAATCAATCACAATAGAAGCTACTAGCGATGAGTCTGAATATAAAGCTCCCTTGATGACGACGACGTCGAATTCCCAAATTTCTGAAACTTTTGATCCCAACCTTGCAGCGGGTTGGTATATATATATTTTTTCTTTTATTTATTTCTTCATTCAAGCAAATCTTTAAATTACTATAATTCATTCTCGAATACGAAATAGCTGCCGCTGCTGCTAAGATAAATGCAATGCTTGCAGCTAAAAAAGGCATTCAGGTTCCAGCGAAATCATCAGTCATGTCAGCATCTAAAGCAGAAGCAGCCGATAGCGGTTTTGAGGTATACTATAATATGAATACGCGTGCCTTTTGTTTATTACTACACCTTTATAATTTCATTCTTCGATTTGTAAAAATATTTCAGGATTATAGACAGCTCAAGCAGCCCATCAAGGAGACTGATATGGATTTTATTATAGATATTACCATTAATGATTGTAAAAATAGATACCTTTTGACTAAAGGTTTAACTCAACAAATGGTAAGAAAAATAAAATATAACTTCTTTCTTTCTTTATAATGATTAGAATTTATTTATAATGATCATAAATTTTTTTATAGATCCAAAAAGAAACTGGTGCAGGTAATTGCATTTTAATACATTTTTGGTCAATATTCCTTATTATATTTTTTAAAGAGAATTAAATTATATATACTATTTAGATGTAACAACTCGTGGGAAATATTACCCTGATAAACTCCTCGCCACCGAAAAGGATCCGCCCCTTTTTCTGCACGTGACGGCATCAACTCAGGAAGCGTTAGATGCCGCAGTCAGTAAAATAAATGAGCTGATGGAACAATCTTCCGCACCTCCTCCGCCTACGACAACGCCTCGTCCATCCGGTCCCCATCCAGGAGGAGTATGTATTATGATCCATTTGATTTTCCTATCTTCCAAATTTAAATTTTTTTTTTAACAATCTTTCTATAATAGAAGCAATTTGTTCAGGATAAAGTATTTGTTGGTATCGAACCTGATCGTACCTTTAATGCGCGAGCAAAAATTGTAGGGCCACAAGGTGCTTATGTTAAACATATTCAACAAGAGACTGGAGCAAAAGTACAACTTAAAGGGCGTGGGTCTGGTTATGTCGAACCTACTTCGGGAACAGAAGCTTTTGAACCGTTACATATTCATATCACGTGTGTAGATGATAAAAGGGTTAATTATTATTAAATTAAATTCAAGAGATATATGTTTTTTTTTTATTATTTTTTCATAGATGTTGGAGTCAAGAAGGGCTTGACAGGGCCAAGAAATTATGCGAAGATCTTATAAACACAGTAAAGTTGGAATGGGACAGACACAAGGCACAGCAGGCAACTTATCCTACATACGGAAGGTCTCCATATCCCCGTCCGCCTGTTTATGGGCATCCTACACCACCAATTTCAGGGGTATGTTAAATTACGTTTCTAACAAATTCAATTCAATTCTTTAAGATGATGTGAAAATTAATGAAGATTCCCTTGTTAGTCTTACCCTCCTCCGCCAGCCAATCCACCTTTACCTAGTGGACCACCACCACCAATTAGCGGTAATCCACCACCTCCTCCGTCACCACTCAGTAATCCACTACCACCACCACCACTTAGCGGTAATCCACCACTACCGCCACCTCCGCCACCACCACTTCCACCTATGTCAGCTCCAAATAATTCTTCATCTCAACCTCCATTACCAACCTATCCGCCACCACCAACACCTTCTTCACAATCTTCACAGCCTTCTTCAACTTCTGCATCAATATCTGTAGCACCAGTTTCTTCCCCTACTATGACTTCAACTCCATATAATAATAATAACACGAACGCTTACGGGACAAACACATATAATAATGCTAATAACACGTATCCGACTAGCGGCGCTACCTATAATCCATATAATCCATATAATCAATCTCGGTATTACCAATATCCACAGTACAATTATTATTCGCAAGCTGCTCAACCTGCCACGCAGACCGCTGATGCAGGTTATTATTATGGATATTCGGGTTATAATAATGCTGCGGGATATCAAACTTCAGCTGGATATCAGGCTACGGCGACGTCGGCACCAGTTCCACCGATAACATCATCATCAGCAATGACAAGCACTTCGACATTGACGTATGACGATAAAAAGCAATCTTCATCTTATCATGCCGTACCACCACCGGATTCTTATGATAATGAGGTTGGTAAATTATAAAATTGCAAACTTAATTTTTGTATTTATTTCTTTTTGTTTGCTCTTTTTTTTTTTTTTTTCCTCTTTCTATTTTAATTTTTTTGGGATAGTAATGTATGATAAAGAAAATTAATAATATTTCTAAAAGAATCGAAGGGGGATTTGGGATTTCGCGTGAGAAACGGTGCGCAGATGCGCACGCTACTTACATTGCAAGTTTTTTTCTTCTTCTTTTAGAGGTGAAATTAACCGATTAAGCAGGGGCTTGTTTTTGTTTTCTTATTTATTTTTATACGAAAAGAAGGAAACTAGACAGGACTCCAACCCTTGGCTACAGAATAATCGTATAATTTTTTTTTTTATGTTAACGAAACGATACGCTATTAAACTAAACAAAATCGATTAAGTTTATTCTAGAATTCATGAAAATATGGACAAGACCCAAAAACGATTCGCGTAATGTTTACTGTTAATATTGTCTGTCTGTCTGTCTTAGTTATATTTCCTTTCAAACGTATATATTTCCATGATCCTCAGGCTAGTTTATTTTTATTGTTCTTTTTTTATTATTGTATCTACGAATTATTTATTAATAATTAAAATAATAAGAATAAATGAGGTCACAAAATTATATTAGAACATCATTTTTATTTATATTTTTTGAAAAAAATTTTGTTTTATTTATGATATGATTTAATATGGATGATATAAATTTAAATTTATTAAAAATAAAACTTACTTATTTTTTCATTTTAATTATAGCTATCGCTTTTTTGAATAATAAGGAAAAATATATCATGCGAATTACAACATTTGAATTACTCAGTATATCATCGGTATATCATTTTAAATAACCTTTTTTTTTTTATAATTATTAATTTATTCGAATTAGTTTACTGGGTATTAATAAAATTTTTTTTTTCTTTTCCTTTACGCACAAATTAATTATATAATACAGTTTGAAGCTTAAACTGTAATTATTCATTTGTTTAAGAAATTCTAGGAATTAAATTAATTTAATTCAAAAGTCTGAAAGAAATAGAATATTAAAGCAATCAATGTTACAATTAAAATTAAAATAAGTTGAAGTCCTATAAATAATAAAAAAAAAGTCGAATGTTATAAGTATATGGATCAAAAATAAGAATAAGAATTAATTAACGAAAGTAATAATATAATTACCGGTATTAAATTTTTCTGGTAATTGTATAATATGAACGGAATTATCAGCGGATCCGCTTACAACTAAAGTTGAGTCATGGTTGAACGCGATAGTAGTGGGTGGGAATCCATGCACATTAGGCACTATAAGAAGAACCTTCAGCGTTTGGGAATCGCAGATTCCAATACTATGATCGGACGCTCCATATCCCAATAATTTCCCATTATCACTTGTTTTAATAAATAAATAAATAATTAATTTAATTAATTCATCATAGAAATGAAAAGTTTTTTGAGGAAATTACCTGATTGTAAACGTAGTGATTCGTCTTTTACCAATAACTTTTGTTGAGCACCTTTCAAACGTTGTAGCATTCCATTTAACAAGAAATGTCTTAGATATCGAGGCCATATTGACCACAGTATAAAAAAATCCAGCAGATGTCCCTTTACCAAATCGGCATGCCCTAAATTGACATTGAGAAGATTTTTTGAAAATGGGATTCTCTATTGAATGAATACATTCACCATCTTTTGTTGAAAGAATTCTCAAGGTTTTCACGGAAACAACCAAAAGCTATTATTATTATTATTATGAATGTTTATTTATTTTTTTATTTTTTTAGCATTACGTATAGAAAACAAAACATTTTTACGAAATTATCAAACGATTCTATCTTGCCTGATTTCCGGTTGAATCGAAATCCAAATCGTATATTTCCTGTTTGCTAAAATTTACAGGGGGAAAGGCCACGTCTAATGAAGGATATTTCAGAACGGTCAACTTACTATCTGTACCACCGGTAGCCAATAATTTGCCATCTTGAGTAAAAGCGGCAACTTTCTAAATGATTTATCAATAATTGTTTGTTCAATGATTTTTGATGAGATATATTTGATCAAATTTACCTGATAATCGTCCTCATTAGTACTTGTTATTGTTTGAGCTGTCTTAACTAACTTTATTCTAAATATACATATATATTTAACTTTATTTATTTATAAAATAAACAAATCAGGTCTTGAAGCCGGTAAAAATTTTATATCGTCACATACTTTTCATTTGAATATTCAAAAATTCGACAATTCTTATTAAATCCTTGTAATATCTGTTCTGCGGTACTATTGATACCACAAGTGAATATATTTTCCTATCCAAAGATTGTACGAATTCAATTAAATAAAATTCAAAACGCGATCCGTTGTGATCGATGATAAAAAATTTTTATACATTTTTTTACCTCATTATGCATAGCGATACAAGTTGGCCTGTCTTCTTCTTTATCTAATATCACTTCGACAACCTGTTCAAGAGTTCTCTCTGATAACTTACATTTGAGCAAAACCTAAATAGAAAAAATGTACTCAAAAATATGTATATATTGAACAACCAAATCTCAGCATTTGAATCGACCTTTTTTAACATACCAACTTATTAGTTACACCGGTATTACCAGGTCCTCCACCTCCACCGAGCAGGACTTCTCCCGAAGGAGTAAATCCTAACAAATGCGCGTACATAAGTATAACGACATCAAGCCTAGACTAAGGACAATTTTTAAAAGGAATAGGTACCTGAACAGTATACAGGGAAGTCAACTTTTATTGAAAATTTTTCAAGTGTTCTAGACATTAAATTCACCAAAGTTTAAAAATAAAAAAATGAAGCTACGAGTTAATGCAGCGACAAATCTTTAATGCATCCGATGGTCACGTGAATTATCGAATTGTTTTGATTAAAATTATCTTGATAAATTTTTATTAAAAATCAGCAAAGCTCTAAGGAATATTACTTTAAAAAAAAAAAAATCCTTCATTTGAGTACATAAATATAATGAATGATTTTTATTTACGCGTTTTTCTTAAACCTCTTTAACTATTGTATTACGTTCACTGACATAGATACCGTCCAAAAATTTTCGAATATCTTTATTCTTAACTGCGGTAGATTGTTGGATGTTGGCAGCTAAAAAATATTTAATTAAAATTAAAAAAAAAAAGAAAAAAAAAATTTTTATTTTAATAAAGATTTAACCTGAAATTTTAAAATACCTGATTGGGAGACATTTTCCAAATCATTTCCAGACAAGATCAATTCATCCTTTTGATTATCGGAAATTTTAATTTCAACACCTGGCAACATTTTTACACGTCTAATAACTTTTTCACCTAAAAAGTTACGAATTTCAACCTCATTTCCAGTGTCAGAAATATGAACGTTAATGGGGAAATGGGCGTAAACATAACGCATCTTGTATTCAAACCCCTAAATCATGAAAATGTTTTAATATGTTCTGTTTGTTAAAGAGTTTGATACTTTTACATTGACAAACCTTAGTAACACCGGTAATCATATTCTCAATATGAGCTTTCACTGTACGTAAGCAAGCAACGTGTTTACGAGTTCCATGCCACACAACGAGTTTAATCTTATGAGTCCCGATCTTTTGTATCTCTAAGTCGATGTGACGAATACTCTTGGTCAAAGTTCCTCGAGGCCCTTTAACTGTGATACAACGGGCTTTAACTTTTATTTCTTCTACTTCCTTGGGTATGGTAAACTCTTCGACTTTAATGATATCCCTCATTTTAATTCTTATATTTCCTGTAAAAAAAAAAAAGAAGAGAAAAAAGAAAAGAAAAGAAATAAGTTGTCAACAACACTATTCCCAACTTTATAAGAAATTATAATCTGATCAAATTAATTTTTTTTTTTTTTTCACATTATCAAGGAAAATCAAACTTCAGCATTATAAAAAATTTTTTTTTTTTTTCTTGTATTCTTTCTTTTTTTTTTTCGTCTTGAAGTAATCCGAATTCTAATTCACTATAATTGACCCAATTATTAAACTAACCAAACGCAAGCCGACACTACGTGAACGGATGCCAATAATGTTGGATGAAAAAGGAAGAACATCTAAAAAATCAATTTTTACGTATTTATAATGATAATCACATGTGCCGCAGTATCAAGGCACAATAGTGTGACGAAATGAATTTCATATAACATACATATTTTTTATTTTATTATATATTTTTTAAAAAATGTCTTTTTCCTTTATAAGAACTTCTTGTGCGGCAAGAAGGCTACATTGGCAACTTGGGAAAGTTCAATTAAGGAGAGCAAGTAGTCATGACCCACAGTATAATGAGCCTGGTGGCTATCTGTTTGGTGAAAAAGTGAGTACTGAGTTTTTCTCTTTGTTTAAAACTGCGAATTTTTAATAATGCTTTATATGTTTTATTCGCTAGCCTTTACCAGCGGGACAAAAACGCGTAAAAGATTATTGGGAGAATATATGGATTTATGGTATGGGTGGAAGTCTTCTCATGGGAACCATTATCGCTATTTATAAACCTGATACAAGGCAAGATACGCTCAAAAAATTGCTTCGATTTAAATATACAATTATTGTTTTTTAATTTTATGAATTGCATGTTATATAGTATACAAACGTGGGCTACAAGAGAAGCTAAAAAACGTTTAGAAGATCGTGGTGAGGATTTTGCGTATCCAATGACCGAAAAACAAAATGAATAATAAATTTGGTTTTCAAAGTTAACTAGACATTTATCACGTCACCCCCTCATAAAATCTCTGTTTTTATTTAATTCTCAATTCTCAGTTTACATAAACTGAACTTTTTTAAAAAATGCAAATCAAAAAAAAAAAAAGAATGTATTTATAAAACTCAAATTTATCAAGAGATTTTGGCGTTAGACAAGTCAAGTTCGGGATGTTGGGCTTGAAATTTCTTCAATATCTCATCTTTTTTCAGTTCTTCTGATGTTTTTTTACCCATTTTCTTTTGACGTTGATCAAACTAGAGTAAAGGAAAAAAAAAAAAAATTATATATTATTTGAATTATAAATGAAAGGTTAAATTTACGATTAAGGTGTACCATCATCTTTTCCACCATTGCGCGAGTTTCACCATCCAGATCGCTCAAATTTGAATTTTCAGGTTGAATTTTAGTTGTGTCAATCTCAGGATGGGTGGTAATAACATTCTTCCACCATTCCATTTGATTACTCTTTTCTATGTGAATGAAAATTTCTTTTTGATCCTCTATATTTAAAGAAATTGAATCAATTTACGATATATATAAAATAAATATTTGTAAAACAAATTGATAAATACTTACCGAGTGTCCAGGTACAATCATCAATTTTAACTTCTTTACACAATTCGCCCTACAAAATCCCATATTATCATTTACTAGTTTTATCATAAATAATAATAAATATTAGTCTCAATAATCAATCATACCTCAATAATGGGTGTTTGACCTTTCAATCCAACAATTAAATGCTTTTTTTTAATATCAACTTTCAAATCCTTTGCACGTGTTCCTTTTGGAACAGGAACAGTTATATCAACGTCCTGTAAAGTTTGTTTCCATTTATAAGGTAAAGCTAAATTTTTTTAAATCTTTTAGCAAATGAAATTCTGAATTTTTGCCCAGTAAAATTTTTAACCGAGAGAAAGTACCGGCTTGTTCCGCTTCTTCTTTTTCTTTTGCCTTTCTATCATGTTCAGCTTGTTCTTCAGATGTCATATTATCATCTCCTTCAATGTCTGCCATTTTTGCTTAGTATGTAAATTATTAAACTGTGAAAAAAAAATTAAAAATTTTCCGCAACTATGTACAGTATATCACGTGATACTTATTTAAAAAGTGTTTCAAAAGTTCCAAAAAAAAAATAAATTTTTACTTAATATATAATTGTTTTAGTAAAATAAGTTCGGGATTTAAATATTAACAGTTGATTCAAAAAAGTTTTTGGAAGTTTTTCACTTTTTTACTATAAAATCATAATATAAAGTATAATAATATATTCTTATATAATAAAAATCTTAATAAAGTATAGTTATTAATAGGTAATATGTTATTTTTAACTGATTTCTTATTTTGAATTTGCAAAATTGTCTAAACTTTAATTTCGCTATTTTTTTTTTTACATTTTTATAAACTTTGATATAGTTTTATCTTTTTCTAAGTTTTGTAGATTTTTTAATGTTTTAATATAACTTTGCTAAATTTTATCTTTTACCATTTAAACAACTTGCAAAACATTTAGGTTTTTTAGCAACCTCATTTATGATATATATAGATATTAGGATAATGTATGTATAATATATTTTGTTACTATATATAAATTGATAACTAAAAATATTTATATATTTTTAGCACGAATTGACGAATTACTAATTAATTGTATTTTAACAGATGTAATTATTTTATAATAAATATTAAATTGACGTAATTAATTGTTACATCATCAAAATTAATTAGAATTAAAGTATAATATTTTATATTTTATTAATATATTCTGAGAATATAATTCTAAATTAGTCCATTTCTTAAATTTTTACTCTTAATTTTTTAGATAAAAACATAGCAGTAAAGTGTAAATAAATTAAAATATAATAATATATTAAGCATAATAAAGTATTATTTAATTTTTTACATTTAGTCTTTATTTTTTAAACCATTTTTATGATATCTAAAAAAAACCAATAAAAATAAAATTATTAGAATTATATAATTAAAGATGCAAATTTATACTTTCTTAATTAAAGATGACGCTGCAACTAGTTGCAACTATATAATACTTATTTGTCATTATTGCAAGTAGTTGTAACTTAATTTTTGTTAATTTCACAACTAATTACAACCTTTTGATGCTTATTTATAACTAGTTATAACTAGTTGTAGCTCTATCATTATTTTTAATATAAAGTAAAATGCAAAAAATAGTGATCTTTAACTTTAAGTCAAAAGTTATAATATTATATTAAAAATAAAAATTAATAAATAAATTATATATCTTATAAAATTTAAAAAATGTATATAATTTTAACATTTAGTATCACTTCATTATTTCAGATTTTATAATTAATATTTTTACTATTATTTTTTTTAAATAGATAAATAAAGAATCAATTCTATACAAAGTTACTTTTCTAATATATAATATGACTTTTATTGAATCTATAGATAAGGGATAAAATCCTTTAATAATAATCAAAACTTAGACAAAACTATATTAAAATTATAATAAGAGATATGATAAAATCCTTTTGATATAATAAAAGCTAAAATTGTCAAAACTATATTAGAAACATAAAAAAGAATATGATAAAATTATTTTAAGAAAATTTCAGCAAGCATCTATAATTGAATCAGATTAAAACGTTTTCTTTAAGTAGTTAGGTAATATATTATAAATATAATCTTCTGCAACTTAATTAATTCTATATGATTATTTAAAAATTTTAGCTTTTTGATTAGATGATTTTCTTCTTAAATAATAAATTCTCAATTTCTAAAAAAAATGTAATGATAACTTTATTTTTTTTTTAAGTTTTTTTCATTCTTCTTTTTTTTTAATATTTTCTTTTCTTTATTTTACTAAACACTTATATATATTTTATATATTATCTTAATAATTTTCTCAATTAGATTATTAGACTTATTCCTAATATTTATTATAAATATTTTATTACCTTTTTAATTATAAAAAGTTTAATTTGTGATATTAAAATTTATAAAAGCTGAACTTTTATTTTCTATATTGATTAATAAATTTAAATCTTTTAATAGATTTTTTTTATCTTATTCTTTTATTATTATATTATAATATTTAATATAGTTTTTTTAAAATTGATAAAAATATAATTAAAATCCATATATTTTAAATCTAATTTAATTTCTTTTAAAAATTTCTGTATATTTTTTTCTGTTATATTATCTTATTTTTATTTAAATATATAATTAAAATAAATATTATTGGAAATTGTTATCTATTTTTTTAACAAATCAATCTGTTTTTTTGATATGCTTTTACTTAGTGTAAAGATTTTAATTTAATGATATTATCTTCTATTTTAAAGTATTTTAAGATTTTTAAATATTTTCTTAGAAGTTTTTTAGATATTCCTATTAAATTAAATTTTGAATTTATTGATACTTTTATTTTTCAATTATTAAAGTTATTATAATTTTTTAGGTTTCTTTAACTTATTTAATAATTTCTCAAATATTTCTTATATTAAAGATAATATTATATCTATATATTCTTCTTCTTTTAAAGAATATATTATTTAAAAATACTAAAATTTCTCAAATTCTTTTTAGTTAATTCTTTACTAGATAATATCTATTAGAGTTCCGAATGAGTCAAGTCGAGTCGAGTTTAAGGATCAACTTGATTCAACTCGTTTTTTTCGAGTCGAGTCGAGTCGAGTCAAATTTATTTTATAAAATTTTTCAACTCAACTTGATTCAAGTTATATAAATTTTAAACTCGACTCAATTTGACTCAACTTGAGTTTAACTTGACTTGATTTTGACTTGAATTTATTTGAGTAGAGTCAAATTCAAATCAAGTTTCGAGTCAAATTTAAATTAACTTATAAATATTAAATATAAAAAATTTATTTTAAAT
>CAJVPQ010000595.1:0-25538 GCA_910591825.1 Funneliformis caledonium
TTTTATAGCAAAATAAATGTTTTATAATGAAATAAACTTTTCATAGCTAAATAAAATAAACTATTAATAAACTAAAAATTTTCATTATAGGCGTTAGTCTTCAGGAGATAAAAAAGTTATTTCACAGTGATTATATAGATATCATTGATATTTTCATGGCTGCACTGTAAAAATCAATGATATCTATTGATCCCTGTGAAATAACTAATACATATTTAAAATAATAAAAATATTTTTTTAATAAATATAAAAAAATTATTTGAAATATAAAATTAATATAAAATCTTTTATAAAAAAATATTATATATATAATAGTAAATTTTATTTAATAATATAAATTTAATATATACTTAATATGAAGTTTTTACAAAATTATATTATATATAAATGAGAGAAAATTTTATTTTGATGATATGTATCTAATATAAAGTTTTTTTCAAAAATAATATATAAAAAATTTTATTTTAATAATATATATTAAAATATATAAAATTTAATCTTCTAAAATTATTTTAATTTTTTTAATAAAGTAACTAATATAATAATTTATCATAGAATTTAAAATAATATTAAAAATTAAAAATAAAAATAAATTTTTTTATATTTAATATTAAGTCTTTATATAATTATATTAAAAATGGTTGAAAACTCATTTATTAATTCAATTTCTAAAATTATACATTAAAGTATATATATATTTTTATGTATTTTATGTTTATGAACTATTAAAAAATTTAGAATTATTATATAAATCTTATTATTTTTAGCTTTATTGTACTTTAATTTTCATTTAAGATATTGAAATATAAATTAAATAATATTCTAATACAAAATAAGATACGGATTTTATTTTCTATTTTTTAATTATAAATCTTAATAAAGACGCAAAAATCATAAAATAAAATCAAATTATATTAGAATTCTATCAATATAAAAATTAAGAAAGAGAAAAATAATATACAAAAAGCAAATAAAATAGCATAATTAAATTATATCAATATAGTTAAATAATACTAAAATAAAAAAAATTAATAGAAAGAAAATCTTTAGAAAAATATCTAAAAAAGCAGAAAATATACTGATATAATTAGATTACACTGTTATAGAAAGATCATATTAATATATATAGATTATGAATTAGATTATAAATAAAATTAGATTATAATATAATAGTAAGATTATGAAATTACAATTAGGTTATATCTAACATATCAAGATTATAAAATTTTAATCAGACTATTCTGATATATTAAAATTACAAAATCATACTCAAATTATAGCTATCATGATAAAATTATGAAGTTATATTTAAGTTATAACTAATATATTAAGATTATAAAATTATATTTAGATTATATTTATAACAATAAAGTTATAAAATCATCTTCATGATCTATTTTAAACAGTATAAAATAATAGTTTAAATGGCTAATATAAAATTTTTTCTTAATTATATACTGTATATTATCTAATAGATCAACTTCAAATTAATACAATCTTAATTAATAATAAAACTTAAAAAAAGTTATTTTTGATTTCTACATGTAAATGTTAATAATATAACATTTGTTAAAATTTATTATAATACGTTTCATTTGATAAAAATAATTATATACACTTTTTTTAGTAAAGTAAAATAAATAAATTAAAAATATTTAGATTGTTGTAAAATTATTTTTAATTTAAAAATATGATTAATCAATAATATATATTTTTTTTAATTTGCCTCCAAAAAAAAAGAAATTTCTTTTGCATATTTTTTTTTTTTTTAAAAAAAAAAAAAATAATTATTAACAATAATAATAATAATTTTTAATTGTCATTTCCAAAGCGGTCAAGACTTTCTTTAATCATCGTACCTATGATGATAAACCACTTTTCACGATCTTTGCTTGAAAAGGGTATTTATATGGGCCCTTTGCAATTTGCAATAGGAAGGGGGGAAAAACCAAATACGTATTTTTAGGCCGAGATTTTAACATTAACTCATTCTCATTTTTTAATTTCCCCCGGGCAGTTTCCTCTTTCTATTCGCAAAATTTCCCATGTATGAGAGAGATTTATTTACATTTTTCAAAAAGGAAAAATTGCTTCCCCGTTTAATAAATTAAAAAATGAGTAAAATATTTGTTAATCAAGAAGAAGAAGAAAAAAAAATTGAACCAGCATAACTGGTCAATGATGAGATGGATTTACCATTAAAGAACCAAGAACTTTGTTGATTAAGAATGTAACGATTACATTCTTTGAGATTTTTTTTTTTTAGCACCAATCGCGAACTTTCTATAAAAAATGATTTCCCTTATAGATAACGGAAAACTTGTCCTGAAACATGTTTTATAAGTAAATCATGTCAAATGTTAGATAAGTCATTACGTAACGAAAAAGACAAATTCTTGAATCATGATTCATTGTTGGCGTTGTTTATTTACATAATCTTTTTACATAAAAATTTTTATACCATCATACAAAATTCCCAATGAAATATAATCAATGACATCAACAAAGATCTATTAAAGATAATATGTAAATCACAAAATATTATACGTTTTTTATAGGGATGGGAACATCATTTTATTTATCTTGTGTAAAAAAAAAAAAGGTTCTTTCAATGAATTGCATGAGTATGCGAAATACATAAAATTATTCTAAAAGAAGGGTCAGAAATTTTTTTTTTTTTTTTAAAAAAAAAAAAAAAAGGAGAGTGAGAAAGAGAGCATCGACCTACATACTTTTACTGATAAAGAGCAGATGACATACGGAAACACCGAATTAGGACATCACCAATCTAACCAAAATACGCGCACAGAACAAAACTTTTTTTTTTAATATCTATAAGGTAGGATTTAGTCTCATTTAAGTCCCCTTCTTCCCGAGTTTTATTTTATTTATTCATTTTAGTGTCGGCCGATCGGAACCAACCTAATTTATCAGAAATGAACCCTCTTTTGGAGAAAAAATCTCCCGGTTATAAATTGTCTTAAATTGTTATTTGTAGGAAGGTTTCTGATCAGACCTTTGATTTGATTTGACTTAGTTTAAATATAATATAAATTAAGATGTGATATATAAATTAATTATATATATTTAAATGTATGGTACTGCGAAATGCTGTATGTTGAAAACGATTGATTTCTCAAATGGATCAATTTTCGGATGCTCAATCGCAAAATTAGGATGTTGGAGGAAATCAGGTTCAAACCCCGCGTGACTCATTTATTTATTTGTGAATGTTATTCGTATCGTTACATATTATAACAATCTCGGTTTATGATTTATTTTAAAAAAAAAAAAAAAAAAAAAAAAAGAAAATAAAAAAATAAATGGAAGAAAAGAACAGAAAAGTTCGAAGTTCCCGATCCGAACATCGCTTAAAAAAAAAAAATTTTTGATCAAATATAATTGAATAAAACCATGTACCACGTCTTTTATTTAATAAATATTAAATTTTTTTTTTTCGCGTTGTAGTTTCAAAAAAAAGAGATATTGTTGTGGACCAATCAAAACGGTAAGCTTAAATGACTTCTTAAATGCTCATATGACACAACGTATGAAACAATTAAAGATTTACTTATCACATATCGTTATCACAAGAGTTAAACCCTATGAGGATGTTTTAAAAGCGACTATGACGGATTTGAAAAATGACACACGGGCCTCTTTTGTTTGGATCTGCGGTCGAAAGTTTAAAAAAAAAAGAAGGGACTTCCATCTAATTCGCCAGCCCAGAATCATTTCCATTTGAACACGATGTGCGACGTTTTTGTGGTGCTTTACCATCTCGTTACTAAAAAGCAGTCATAATTCAACTAATAATGTAACGTGTCTCGACATCATCATCCGAATTTCGGAGGCCTTACATCCGCGGAGAATTGGCGTTAACGCTTATTTGAAAGTTTCCATCACCCATTCCTATGGAATTCCATGAAGGATCAAAAAAGGTGCGGAGAAAGTTCCGGACAATCGGGGTCAATGAACCCTTAACTTGTATACATAAAAATATATACATATATATATATATATATATCAAAAATTGTACATCCCTTGGCAAACTAGACTTGGCAACGGCAAAATGTATATCAATGGTTAAAAAGGGAATTTTTTTGGCGCAATCCCTTTTCGTCGAAAAAAAAAAGTTTTAGAAAATGTTTCCATTAACAATCAACTATAGTTACCATTAGTTACATAGATCGTCCATCACCTTCACCACGATAAAAGTCACCGAAAATAAAATCAAAAAGAAAAAAAGAAAGAATCATTTATCAGATTTCCTATCCAAGAAGGTTCACCGATTTAGAAACCAATACAAAGATGTTACGCATGCGGTTGTTCCCTAAACTTATTTCTCCACATGAGGCAACACATGCACACACACAATAATTATATTTTAAATTTTCCGTTGAATAATAATAATAATAATAGTAATAATAATAATAATAATAATAAAAATAATAAATAAACGGGGGACACATGAAGATGGGAGAGGGTTGAGAAAAAAAAAATGGGTGCCCGTTTCAGAATCTTGAAAATCCCAAAATTTTTATTCAACGAAAAAGTGAAATGGGTCGCACAATATATTTGAAGGAACTATTGTTTTAAAAAAATAAATTAGGGTGATAATTATGCAGCATTACATTAACAAAAAAAAAAAAAGGAAAGAAAAATAACTGTAGGTTATTAGCGCGCATGATGCTGGTGAACGGATGCATGTCGGAATTTTTCTAAAGTACCATCAAACCTTTTTTTGCTGCGGATGAACTCTGAAAAATGGTTGATAATAATAATAATGCATGAAAAATGGGCACATACATCATCTTTTTTTGTGGTCGACTATGGGCTGCCCCGCAGTTTCTTTTTATCACTTTATCTTCTAAATACAAACTTCCACCTTACTCTCTTTATTCTGAATAAAGACGCCACATTGCATGACATGAAATTTTTCATCATGTCAATACTCTATACAAAACCCAATTTAAAGCAAAAAAGAGAGCAATTTTTTATTTTCCAAAAAAAAATTACATTGGATAATGACATACGCCAAACGAAATCTTTCTTTCTACTTCTTTACCTGGGGTCCTTTTTTTTTTTAAAAAAAATAGTGAATCATTTTTCGGATATAAAAGAAAATTATATGATATTTTTTTTTGGTCACCAGATATTATACAGGGTGTGATACCAGATCCCGTAACACTGTGATACTGCCAGATCTGAGATTGAGTTGTTCGCCTTTTTCTTTTTTTCCTTTTTTTTCCTTAGCGTCGTAATACAAAGTTTTCATCTCTTCATCTACGAGAAGGAAATGAAACATGACCAATTATTTATCGTTACACGCGGTACCCAAATTCTTCTTATTTTCTTTAGGGAAATAAAGAAAGAAAAAAAAAAAAATCTGGTGAGAATTGCCAAGTTGCCTTTTTAAGTTTAACTAGTGAGTGACATAGATTCGTCCTGTGGCCAATCAAATGTTTTAAAGATTACTGCGGTGTGATGTTTCAAGAATTGATATCTTCTTTTTTTTTTTCGTTACCTTATCGATGGGATGAATACTCTGATAGATGGAAAAAAAAAAAGAGAGAAAAAAAATGTCTTTATCGTTCGAAATTTAAAACGTTGAATTTGTGATTTGTTTTTGCGCCTAAGAATTTAATTTAGTTTGTGTAATTATTATTCAATCAAAATTGTCCAATACAACAAGAAAAACAAAAAAAAAAATTATTATTGATCTCGTGATATTTACCAATGTTTTACAACGCGTAACATTCCCATATTTACAAAACCATTTTTTTTTAAAGTATATATCTCAAAACTGGTAAAGAAATTTTATTTATATTATTTTTTTATCCGATTGTTTCAAGAATTTGCGAATTACGTCTAAATTGGATTAATTTAAAAAGATATTGTGATACAAATATAAATTAACGTTATAACATTGCGAAACAAGTAAAACCTTCCCCGACTTGTTTCAAACCGTAAAAAGGTAAAATCCGGTCAGATCAAGTAATACTTGGGAGATTGAAAGAGATGTGCTTCATGTACACTTTTTACGCCCAACTTTACGAATCATAAACAAATAAAGATGAGTATCAGGAAAAAAAAAGTAAATAAATCATCAAAAAGAAAAAAAACAAAACGCCAATTAAACAAAAGAAGGATTAAGGTCAAACAATGAAACAAAAAAAAAAGTAACAACCCTAATTCTTGTAAAAAAAAAAAAAAAAATATCAAGTCTCACGGATCGAATGATTTCAGATCTTTTCTAAAAAAAGATAAAAATTCATGGGAATTTTATTATGAGATAATTAAAAATTATTATTATTTTTTTTTTTTTTTTTATCAATGAATCATAATCATGAGCTATTTATTATTTCTTCAAAAAGAAAAAAGATTAAAGGAAAATTTGCTGTAAATAGGAAATGTATGAACCAAGTTTGGTCAATTGATTTGGCTCGAGAGATGTCAAATGCTATTTATCTTTTTGATGGTTAAAAAGGATTGTGACTTTGATTGTAGAGATCGCGTTAAAATTTACGAGTTCTTTGGGTCCCTAGCACGTTACGTCACGGATTCCAAAACGTTCTTTTCCATCTTTTTCGAATAAAGCAAGATGTGCAAATTACTAAGCTTTTGTGTTCGGTACAACTTTACTGGTCCCGTGTCCAACCACATAAAAAAACCCTTTCCAATGAAAGAGAGGGTAAAGGCTAAACGATGTCCCAATTCCTTGCTTTTCAATGAATCATCATTCGTTTCGTCTCGTAAGTTGTTTTCTCCGCAATTGTTTCAACAATGATCAGGAAAATAACCCGAGGAGAAGCATGTGCATGATTAAATTACTCGAGTGATAAACATGTGTGAAAGCAAAAAAAAAGACAGATGATTATTATCTTCATTACGTTATGTTCAATAATGATTCCGTTGCGTTATCCGTCATCGTGAGAGAAAAGAAATATTCACGACATGATTCTTTTTTAAAAAAAAAAAATAAAATAAAAATAAATAAATATATATATATATTAATTTCTTTTCTTGTGTGACAATTTTTTTGATTTTAAACCCCACTAGTAAATTTTGGGAAATGCCCAACATACGGAAAAAATCAATCGTAGATTTTTTTTTAGTGTATACTTTCCTATTTTTTACTAACGATATTATGTTATTTACCATTTTGATTTAGGAAAAAAAAAAATTTTTTTTTTTCTTAATCATTTAAGTTGAAAACCCTTATTCCTTTCCAAGTATAACCAACCTTTGGTCACTTTTTTTTTCCTATTAAAGTTTCCATTGTTTATAAAAAAAAACAAGTGGGGAAACTGTCAAGGAACTAAAAAAGTGTACAAACAAAGAGACAATTGGGTTATGCAAACATCACTAAAACATCATTAGTCTTATAGGTTACAGAAATTCATCAAAAAGGGAAGTTCGATGAATGCAACAATGTGGTTACAATTATTCATATCGTTGATTGTTTCGACTGAGCGTGAAAATTTGTTTATTAAAGAGATGACATGCATTGACTCCTTTTTTTTTTTTTTCAAAAAGAAAGAAACGAGCACCAATATGGAATAATAATGCTTCTCGTATTGTAACTAGGATTTTAGTAATCATTATAACTAAAACGAGACAAATCCGTTTTCTAACTAGCTTAGTTTTAGGCTAGTAACTAAAACCGATATATCTTATACCGTATAACAAATAAACAAATAAAGCCATCATTATATGTCAAATTTTGGTATAAATAATAAGTGTCAAAAACAAAAAAAAAATATATATATATATGATAATGCGGGGTTTTGGGAACGGAGTATTGGCTGTGTTATGATAGATTTATAGTTTAGTAATTAAAATATTTCATTTTAGTAATAGTATTTTTTTTTTTTGGTCGGAATGTAAATTTAAAAAGTGTGGGATGTTAATTATAAGGGTCAAAAAGGTAAGTAGGCGTTTTACAGTTGTAACATGTGATATCAATCGAAATCAAGGTAATGTAAAAAGGATACATCATACAAGAAAACTTTAATATGATGTGACAAAAAACATTTCAGATAAAATAAAATCAATCCTTTTTGAATAATTAGTGGGGATTAGGTAACAATTCCCGACGATTTGTAAGCCTTGCATAAATATGGTTAAATCAGAAAACATATAAATGTAGCACAACGTATAACAATAGGTCAAAAAAATTGAGGTTGGTATAATTTATTCATATTATTCATTTCAAAAAAGAATCCAGAACAAGCATTTGATTGGAGTTCGGCTAAAAGTAGACCGAGTATACTATTCATAACACATGATAAACGTATACTAAATGGGAAGAAATATATGGTTCTTTATCTTGTGATCTATCCTTTGTTCTAACAAATGATTGTTAGATCGAATTTTGACACTTTTCAACTATTTTCTCTCGTGGCATGAGCAAAAGGGACATTAGCATATGAAGGTGCATAACATCAAAAGGTCGGGAAAGGCTGGTAAAATATATATATATATATATATATAAATAATATATAAAGAAATCACAATTCTGTCGTTTTGAATAATTTTGGAATGTCTGAAACTGACCAACTGGGAAACTTTTTTGTCAAGGTGTGTTGATTTCAAGGGAAAAGAAACTCAAGCGCAAAAAGTGCCAGAGAAACAACTATCCCTAATTTTGATAATAAACATCAATCGCAGGGGCCATTTTGGTTCAGCCGATAAAAAACAATGAAGTATTAAGTAAAACAAAAGGTAACAAACAGGAAAATGTGGGAACATTATGACATAATGGATCTCTTTTTTTTTTCATTTATGATATTCCCACCATATAATAATAAAAATGTATATAACGCCCTCTTGACAAACATCTTATCTCACGTTTTTCAGATATAGATATGATTGACGCCAAGTAAGTTGAAAACTTATTAGTTTTATTGCATTATGCTTAAATTGGCTAAGCTTTGATATACGCGTATGATTTAGTCGAACCTCGCGTCGAGATTTAGAAATATTGATGTAGTGAATCAAAAAAAAAAAAAATAACAAGTATTGAGTCACTTACTACTCGATAAGCCATTTGAAAGTGGTGGTCATAATAAAAAAATTCCCATTGTGCGATTTATTTGTCTAAAAAAAAAAAAATTAAATTAATAAAATGATAAGAGAAGAGAAAATATGAGAGAAAATATAAACGATCGCAAAGCATGAAAATATTATGATTTGCAAATGGCAATGTAACGTTTCAATTGTTGTTCAACTGAAACTATTTATTATTATTGTCGGGATGAAAAGTTATCCGTATTAAAATATCATAACGGCGTTATCCTAAATGAGTATGGTCCGAAAACTCTTAATAGTGTCGCACAATAACAAAACAATAAGCGTTTATGACGCACTAGTGTCAATAACGCTCGTCTCAATTCTCAAAGTGAAATACCATATTTGTTGACTTCATTAGTTAATGTATGACCAATTCATTTTTTTATTTTAAAAAATTATTATTGTTTGTGAACGATTGATCACCTACATCAAATGTAATCATTTGTTGGAAATTATCAGTATTTTTTGATCATGTGCTTCTTCTTATCCTTTAATCACGAAGGTCACGGTATTTTTTGCTCTCTTTCGTATTTCTGCCATGCGACCGAAAATCATTTAAAAGTGATGTTGTGACGTATTTCTCTACGCCCTTGTTAATTTATTTAATCATTTAATTAAACAATACATACATCCTTGTGTTTACTACATGGAAGATTCTTTGATGTCGTGTTCGGGCCTGGGACCTCAAGGGTTCGGGAGGTGCCATCACCTTTCAGGCAAGTTCTAACCTTTTCCAGCCTTCTTTTCTTTAACCTTTTAAGGACATAATGACTTCATTCATGCTATCATTGCCTTTGCGGGCCCTTATGCAACTCATGCGGTGACGACCGGTTTTCTTTTTTTTTTCTCAAGGATTTCTCGCTTTTGACGAGATCATTCTTTGATCGTTAATCTTTCTTCTCTCCAAAATATGTAACAAACGTAAATGATATGAATTATTCCGGGTCTAATTTTTGTGACTGGATTATTAATTTGTTTTGTCACACAAACTTAGTGTATCGTAATGTCTTTTTCGTTGGTATTCGTTTAATTTAGAGTTGATTTTCCATAATGTAACTAAATATTTATATTTAGCTTTAGAATAAAAATCGATTTCGAGAAAAAAAAAGAGAAAAAAATTCCATCGCACGGTTACATTTCATGATGTAATAAATGTTTGTTTATGGAAGCTCATTCATCACCGTGGTACAAGACAAGTAGATTTTGGTAAAATAAAATCGGAAGGGAATGATATTGTTTCATGATTAATCATTATAGTCACCCTTCTCTTCGTCGAATTGATTCTTTGGATAAGAAAAAAAATAAATAATAATTAATTACCGTATCTTTCTCACCGTCATACTATTGAGGTGCAATTGGTCAATAAACGCAGGTTAATTCAAAAAAAAAAAGATCTAATAACTTACATAAACTTAAAATTTTTTTTTCTTAAAAAAAGCAAAAGACGTCATTGAGCTTTCCCTTATTCTCGTTGGATTGTTTGCATAGCTTATCTTTAACGCAAATCAATCGTCATCTACGCATCATCTAAAGCTTTAATGACATTTTACCTTTGGGACCTGAGTAAGCAGAGTCTAGACTAACATGAAAATCAAGAGAATTATTCGTTTTTTTCTCAGAGAATTCTTCCAAGTTCTTTTCTGATTTCTTTACGTTAAACAAAGTAATAACATAATAAAAAAGGGCAAGCATCATGATGAGATTACAGGTTTTTTCCTTTGAATGATATAATGTATGTATGTATGTACTTTACTTTAATGGTGTTTTCATGGAAAACCTTGTATGATGTTTTTGTTAAAATATCGAAGAGGAGTTTCCCGTGAAAATAAAAAAAAAAATATTGACATATTTGTCATAATAATTTCAAGAGACATTCGTCTCTCTTTGGGATGTGATATGGATGAATTTTTAATTTTAATGAGTATTTTTTTGTAGACCAAAACACACACTATAAATGAGTTCATTATGCCATGAAGGTCCCCTCGTTTTTTATCGAGTGAGACAAGGACCCGGTACCTTTCGGTTCTTGCGAAGGATTGGCTGTAATGTAATATTTTTTTTTGTCACACTTCCATTTACAGAATACAACATTATATCATGATGACTTCTAAATTATCAGTCGATCAAATGGGTCCCACATTTAAAGGTCCCTGGTAAAAAAAATCACATAAAAAGTACTGTATATTTATATCACGATACCGGTTTGGCAACCTGATTAACTAACACAGTTGGCCAGTGATTTATTTTTTCTTTATCATTTCCTTTTATATAGCATGTCTTCTTATCAACCAATCTATCATCATATCTCAGATATATTTACTAGGTTTTTTTTTTATACTTTTTAATCTATAACGTTTATTTCAGAAAAAAAAAAATAATACAAAAGGACGAGCTTCCCTCGCGTTTTCTCCTCAACTTTTTCCCTTTCTTTCGAATCTTTTCTTCGTTTTTTTTTTTTTTTTTTTACACGCAGAGTCAAAAAATCTATCATTTTGGTGTTTTTGTCTTTTTTTAAAAAATTTGATTTGGAGGAAAAAAAATTTGGGGTTCGCTTAGGGTTCGATCATTTATTTCAAACCCTCATTTTTTTTTTACCCACAATATTCTTCATTGGCCCGAGTATTATTTGATTAACAGTTTCATTTATTATTTTTTCTCTTGGATTCTGGGATTTTTTTTTAATCAGGTAGGAATACATGAATAATCTATTTTTTTTTTTTTTTTTTTTTTTTTTCACTAAAAATCTCTCACATTATTATTATTAATGAACTTTTTCGACTCCGAACAAATTTTTTTTATTTTTCCTCAACAGGCAATCCTTTGATTATTCATTACAACTTGAAAAAAATTTATCACAAGATTTCGGATTACGATCAAACGACAATATTGTTTTCTTGGAAGAAAAAAAAAAAGTGAGTAATTTATAATATTACAACCAACACATACATAAATAAAATGGAATTACAATAAACGTCAATATTACTATATCTTTTTATTTATACATCCTACTATAAAAATAAACAATCATCGATTCTAGTTTATTTTTTTTCTTTCATATACAATATTATTATTTTAAAAAATCTTTTTTTATTTATATAAATAAGTTACTTGTATTTTTTTTTTTTTTTTTTGTGACAATTTGTTCGTTTTTTTTTTCCCTTCTTTTCCCCTTTCCCCTTATATATTATTATTCTTAATAGCAACCAACTTATTTTTCACTAATATATATATATTTATTTATTTATATATATATACACACACATATAATTAAACACATATTATATTATTTTTTTTTAAAAAATATATATATATACTGTATACATTTTATAAAAAAAAAAAAAAATTTATATAAACACAAAATAATTTTCCTCCCTTCAAAAATTCAAAACCAAAAAAAAAAAAAAAAATACCAAAAAAAAAACCGTTAGCTTGTTTTTTTTAATGATAAAAAACCTCCTTTCGTCAGCCAGGTTACCTTAAACATTAAAGAAAAACAATATATAGTTTTTTTTTCTTCCCTTCCTTAAAGAAGGATAAGGCTAACAACAAAAACTTTTTTTTTTTCAAAATATATTTAAATTGTTTGGTTCAATAACTCTAGATAACGAAAGACAAAAAGGTATCATATCAATCAAACAACATCATTTTTTCATACACAAAAAATCTTTGGAATTATATTTAACGACGATCGACAATTCTTTCGAAAGATTCAAAAAAATTTTCGTATTTTCGTGACTCGAGAACGCATTCTCATACGTACCTCTCTCTCAAATCGATACGACTTCGTCACACGGTCAAGTAACGAATCAAAAATTGTGAAGGAATAGAAAATCAAAAAAATCGCGTTTTTTTCTTTCCTCTGATCAAAACAGAGAGTTTTTATTTTATTCGGAAAAAAAAAATATCAAAACAAAAAGAAAATATTACGATTCTTTCTGTTATTGTTATTATTATTATATATCATTATTATTTATTTCACTCTCTCGTTATTAGCTAGTGAGTTTTTTTATTATTTAAAATAATCACACGGACGAACCCTCCAGTCAACTTTCGTGTGAAAATACCTTTTTATTTCTTTAAAAAGAATCCCTTTAGTTAAAATTTAAACGAGGTTTTTTTTTTGAAACGACTTCCTCTCAACCTTTTAAAAAAAATACCTCCAAAGTAATTATCTTTTTTTTTTTTTTTAAAAAAAAAAAAAAAAATTTAATAATTCCTCATCATCTTCAATGATCCGTTTACAACCCACTCCAAACGATTTTCAAAACAGTTTCAATTCTCCAAGGAATAATCTTGATTTAACCAACAACACCTCAATCGGAAATTTCTCTCAAATTCCTTCCCAAAATATTCCTTCCTCCATGTATCAAACTGCAGCATCAAGTCAATATCAACAACCTTCATTCTTGTACGGAAATCAAAGTATAACTTACACTTCCAACAACAATCATTCAAGATCGTCCTCGGCTGCATCTTTTTCTAGACAATCGCCGACAGACGGTTCTTTTGGATTCGAAGCTAACGGTTATTCTCAATTGAATTATAATAGATACGATCAATCAACCAACACGGGAAGCACTATGAATTCTCAACCTGATGTTAAAGCATCTTCTCTTGAGGTGCAAACTTCTCCACACATGATCCCCTCAAGTGCAACGTCATCTGCTACTTTATCCCCAGATAGTGGTTTAAAAGTCCTACCTCCATTATCTGAAGTTTTCCCACAATCCACCACGCTCTCTGGTCAATCCTCAAATTCCACAGCTCCTTCACCTACTCAATCTCAAGTGGTTCAAGTTCAAACGCAACAGCAGCAACAACAACAGGCCGCGAACGCCGCTGCCGCTGTTGCCGCAGCTCAGAATGGGTTCTTTCAATCGATTCAGTACCCTGATGCCGCTTCATACACCGCTGAGGGTGCGACTTATGGCTCTGCAACACAGGGTTCCCTAATGTCACAAGCTCAACAACAATCGCTTGGACAGCAGGCCGCCGCCTTGAGTCAACAGACCCAAATCGCTTCAAATATTCCCGTCGTGGATCCACGAACATTACCAAGACTCGGTGGTGCAACTGCTTCAGATTTACAACAAGCCGGGATTCAAACCGCTGCCATGTTAGATCCTACGAGACGCGGTAGTAATGCCTTATTAGCCATAAATACTGGATTGACGGTTGGTTCTGAGCAATCACCTTTGAGCGCCGGGTCATCGACGGGATCACCGATTGTTACTGGTGTTCCGGGAGCGACATTAAATTACCAACATCCGGCGGCTGCTCACCAAGCTTTACTTAACAGCCACTTCATGGCTGCTGCACAATCCATGAACAATAGTGGAATGTTAGCCTCTTCACATCGTTCTTTGAATGGTCGAAAAGGTTACAGACCAGATGATGATATGAATTCAACAGGGGAACGTCCACAAAAAGTATATTCCTTCGTTGCTCTACCGGGCATTAACACAAAAAAGCGACCACGAAGAAGATACGATGAGATTGAACGTCATTATGCTTGCAACTACCCCGGATGCACGAAGAGTTACGGTACCCTCAATCACTTGAACGCTCATGTACAGATGCAAAAGCACGGACCAAAACGACACCCCTCCGGTAAGTCTTCATTGCTGCTCCCTTAAATTGTGAGGTTAAATGGAAACGGTTCCGTCATCTTACCTAATATTTCTTTTAAATAAATAATAGAATTCAAAGAACTCCGCAAACAATGGAGACGACAGAAACGAGAGGAGGAAGAACGTAAAGCTGCGGAAGCTGCTGCTGCAAAGAATTCCGTCGGGTTAAACATATCTCTTCCATCAATATAAAAAAATTTTTCTTGATTTCAAAAAAAAACCAAAACCAAAACCAAAAAAATTTTCAACCAAAAAAAAAGGACAATTTTTTAAAAATCATCATCATTTTTTCTTTCCTTCCCTTGTTTTCTGCAAGCAAATTCTTTAAAACTCAATTAAAATCTTTTATGCATATGATGAAAGGGAATATAGTAAATAATAGGATATGGCGGACAATTTTATTATTAAAAAAAAAAGAAAAAAAAAACCAAAAAACAAACAAAAACAACACAAAGAAAAATTAGCTTTTCAAGAGCCTAGCCCTTTTTATTATTGATTCCTAATTTCCATTTTCCGTTCATAATTTCGGTTTTGATTTTTGAAATTTTTTTTTCCTCATTCAAGGATGTGTCCTTCACTTCCAAAAGAAAAAATAATTTGAGAAATAAAACTGATGGCGAAGGAAAAGCATGTTTATAGTGACGCGTCAGAAGTTCTTTGTTTTATATTACAACTCTTAAGTTTTTTCGAAAATCTTTAAAAAGGAGAGCAGTCAGTGTATGCGGTTTGATAATAATTAATTAAAACAACAAAAAAACACCCATATTTTTAGCATTATGTGCGTCTCATTGGTATAATTTAAAAGTAATAATAATAATTTGATGTATAACTTCCACACCCACGATATACGTTCTGAATGTTTTTTCATTCCTTTTTACGATTTTCTAAGAATTTTTTTTATATAATTTCTTTTAATAATTTCTTTTTTTAAAAATTCCTTTTTTACTTACAAAAATTTAATAAAACGAAAAAAAAAAAAAAAAAAAAAAAAAATCTTTAAAAAAGAAGGCGGGCCATATTTTTGAGCAGATAGACATTTTTTTTTTTTTTATATCCTTATGCCCGTAACCCGTTATATATCCACCTTTTCCTTCATCAATTATTTAGTTGTTCATTTGTAGATTTTTTCTTTCTTTTGTAAAAAGTTTTTTTTATTTCTTACTTTTTTTATTTTCATTTATTATATTTGGTTTGTTTTCTTGCGTTAAATAAAAATTTATTTTAAAAACATTAAAAAAAATTTGAATGATCGGAAAATAAAAAAAAAAAGATAACTATAAAAGTAGTTGTTTATAATTTGACATGTTTATTTCTTTTTAGTTCAAACCTTGATTTTATTAAAAAAAAAAGATCTTTTTAACCAGATAAAGCGTTATAACAAACAAAACAACAAAATTATCTTAAAAAATTATACTAATCAAATATAGAATGATAATTATGAAAACGTGGAAAAATATTTTATAAAAAAAGATAGGAAAAACTTTAATTTTCATGCTAATATAATTTTAGCTTCCCCTTTGTTTTTGTTTAAAAAAAAAAACGAGCCCATCCTTCTTCGATAACTGCGCCAACGGTTGCGATGTTGCTGCGGTTCCATGGGAAGAAAATTTTAAACATTTCATTCTTTTGAGATTAATGTATTGTTGCCTTGCATATATTTTCACACGAATAAATAAAAACAAATTCGATTTGTTCATTTCTGTTTAGATAATAAAAAACTTTTTGATTTAATTTACCAGTAAGTATCATCATAATAAATAAACGTCGAGTTGGAAACGAAGTTTCATATGATCTAGATCTCAACATCTATTTTCCACAATAGATCGATAAATAATATTGGGTTGGATAAACGTTTACGCTACTATTACGGGGAATTATGGGTTCAAAAGGATATAAATGGAAGTGATCGTGTCATTTGTTGGGAGGCTTAGCATGGAAAAAGATGATTATTTTTTTTTTTACTTACGTAATTTTATTTAATCATGCGATTTTTTTATTGTATCTATCACTGGCTGACAAAAGGAATTTTCACGTTTTTGTTTTTACAACAACGTATTGTTATTGAGAAAGCCTCATAAAATGGGAATGTCATTCAATGTATTAATTACTTGATATGGACAATTGAAAATTCCGATTGTATGGAGCGATTTATAAGGTAGAAGCGTATAAAAAAAAAAAACTTGCTGTGCCACATAATAAGGAACAAAAGGTTTGTTATTATTCGGTCCATTTCGGAAAAAAGAATTACTAATCAAAACTATAAAAAAAAAAAAAAAAAAAGTTTTCGAAATTTTTTCGATTGAAAAAATTTTCCTTGGGATCTAAAAAAAGAAAATTAACGTCGCATCCGATTTATTTTACCCTATTTGCTTTTAGTAAGGTATTTTTGGGAACCAAAGATTTACTAATCAATTTTTTTTTTTTTTTTAATTACTACTATGATTAATAAAATAACCTTACCCTATCATGAATTACTTTTCATTCAAATACTCATTTATGGGAATTCCTGTCATTTCTTCAATGAAGAAAAGTTCGAACGAGTTTAAATTTGGTATATCATATCACGAATTTATAATTTGGTGTTATTGTTTATTTCCCTTTTGTTTATGTGATAAATGAAATATTAATTCCGTGATTTAATGGGGGTTTTTGTGACATTATTTTTACAACGATACGATTTGATGCAAGCAAGATTAATTGTCCCTGAATAAGTCAAATACCATTTTTTGTAAATCCTCATTATTCCCCGAAATTATCACCAATAAAACTTGAATGTTTATAAAAAAAAAAAAATGAAACAAACTTCTATCGCATATATTGCGTAATAAGATGACATGAAATGAATAAGGTTTTCTCATTGACCAGTGAACTTTTTCGAACGTCTTGAGAAAAAAGAATCATGTTTCTTTTTCCATCTCTTATTCCAATGTTTTTAAATGGAAAAGAAAAGATGTTTCATATCCGCATCATGAATCTAGTTTGTATCATCGTCCAAAGATATTGCCATTTGAACTCTCTTTCATAAAATAATTGTATTCAAAAATTTTATAGATACAATGAGAAAATTTTGAAATAATCGGATATGATTTCTGCTTTAAGAATATGAGATTTAGATGATTATTATTATTATTTGATTGACTTGCCACATGCATTTACATTCGGAGAAACCCAAGAAAACTTTAAAATTTTAGCATTATTTGTTCCTTTGGTTTAAATCAATCTAATCGTCGCTGACCACATATGGTAGCATATTGTGTATCAAAGAGAAAGAGAATTTATAAGTTTAGATGTTCCGAGAAAGAACAATGACGGAAAGCATCATGCAGGGCTTTGCAGTTTAGTCAACGGAAAATTTAATGAGATTGAAGGCTGTGTTATATATATATGATATGAAGTGAACCAATCAAATCATCATGACCTTCAAACGAGATTCGCTCAAAACCTCGAACCCTGAAGTTCAAAATGATCAAACAGAATAATATTTACATATATTTTCATGTATCAGATTATTATGTGAAGCCCATATGGGGGTTTGTAAGTTGAAAACGCGACAAAATTCTCCCCACACACATGGCATAATTTTTACTTATATATGGTTAAACCACTTTTTAATGATTTATTGGTTTAAAAAAAAAAATAGGTGCGATAGAAAAAACATTCCTATTGATCTAATATTTTGTTTCATCTTTTAAAGGGTGTATATAACGCGATTTTCATCGTTGGACAAAAAAAAAAAAAAATTGTGTTCGAATCTTTTGTTCTGTTCTTTTTTTTTTAAAAAAAAAAAATATGGTTCCACTAAATTTTTTTTTTTTTAGGGTGCCGTGGTTTATTATTTATTATTGTTTGTATCTAGATTGTAAATACCGGTTTCCATTGGACGATGTCACCATACGTATCAATATTTGTAGTTTTAATTACCTAAATATCCGGTCACGTTAGCTCATAGACAAAGGATGGTCAAGCGTCTTTGTGAAATATTAAATATTTTCGATCTTTTACATGCATAAAGCAATTACATAAGTAAATCAAAAACCATGAATATAGTGTGGGTTCCCTTTTTTTTTTTGCGCACTTAATTTAATAATTTCTTTAAAATTGTTGATTAAATTCGGTGATTGTTTAAATGATGTTATCACGTGATATATCAGGGTAAATTCGATCGCTGATCATCTCGTGAATAAACTGGCTTTTTTTTTTTTTGCTTTTCCAAGAGTATATACTGTTTTTTCTTTCCTTTGTAAAATGTTAATTTGCGCACGTTTGCTTGAAGCACATCGCACCTTATTATCTAACTACACTATTCATCGAAATCTTTATTCAAAAATTCGTTGTAAACCAATAATAAGTAAAATACCCTTAACGTCAAGATCAAATAACCACTTCTCTTTCCCAATATCAAGATCATATAGTACAACGGTAAACCAAAACCCACAGAAAGATGAACAAGGAAAAGATATGCATATCGAAATCACAGATCGGGCTACGAATGTAATTATTTTGTGTTTTAAAAAGGACTTTTTTTTTCATATTATTCTTGTTAATGACTATACCTTTTTCATTGATGTAGCAACTCAAATCTATCTTGGAACGGGAAAATTCTTCTAATAATGCATTAAGGGTAACGGTAGACTCTGGAGGTTGTCATGGATTTCAATATTGTTATGATTTGACTGAACAAAACAATATCAAAGATGAGGATGTGTTAGTAATAATCTTACATGTAGGATTAATTCGATCTGTGGGTTCCTTTTAATAATTAATCGTTTTCTTTTTTATCCCTTATAGTGTGTTCGAGAATAATGGAGTTAAAGTAATTGTAGATGAAATTTCTCTAAGTATGATCAAAGGATCAAAGATAGATTATACGCAGGAACTGTTGGGATCACAATTTCAAGTGGTAGATAATCCTCAAGCCGCATCTGGTTGTGGGTAAGTTGGATTATGAAAAAGTTTACAAGCTAATGTTATTCTAGGTTAAATTAATTTTTTTGATTCTGGATTTTTTAGATGTGGAATAAGTTTTGAAATTAAAGTTTAAATAATTTATTTTATTTTTTATTTTTTTTCCGAGGTACAGTATAAATTTCACGATTTTTAAGTTTTAAGATATTGGTAATTTATCTCTGCATCCAAATTTTACAATATTTAGATACAATTAATCTTCATTAAACTATTGTATTTTTAATAGCTAACATCTTGCATTTTACAAAAAAAATAAATATTTTCTTTCAACTCCTATTTATAATTATATCTTTTTTGAATGACGGTTTTGGATTCGTGAATTGGTTTTCTTCAAATTCTTAAATTACAGAGCATTGGATATTATAAATGTTAAACATGCATTTAGACTATTGGACGTATGAATTTTTTTGTTCCTTAATATAATGCTTTGTCATTTTCAAGATTCCCAAATCCACATAACCTGATCGATATTGGAAAATTAAACATTTAATTATCGCTACCATTAATGTGTAAAAAAAGGGTGGTTTATAACCCTCAACCTTCGGAAGTAAATTTTCTCCATGTTTTTTTACTCTACCTAACTTTTGTTATGATGTTGAACTTTCTCTCTTATATTCAAACAAATCTATACAATTCAACAATTATATTTTAAAACAAATCTTATAAAACAGTATGGAACTATAAAGTGTTTTGTTCTTTGTGTACGCTCTGGTATGAAAGGTAAGTCATTCTTTACGTTTTTTATCTTTTGATGTGAGGATGGGGCTTAGCATGCTAACCTTTGGGGGTAAGCCCGTAGCATTAAAAATTCTATTGATAATAAAAACTTCATCATATTTAAGCGACCTTTTTTTTTTTTAAAAAAAAAAAAAATTAAATTAATAAATTAAATTGCATTTGAAAAGTTGATTATATCATCATAGTGTGCTTGTTCGATAATGCAAAATGAGATAACCAGGGTAATCGATCTAAGTTTACTTTGACTGTAACGCGTCAAATGAAACAAATAGCGTCCTGATTTGCAGAACTTTATTCATTACTTTATTATTCAAGTTGTTTTGATGAAAAGTACAAACACATAAAATATATCATTGTAATTCCGAGTTGGCAGAATATTTCTATTAAATTTCACAATATAATACCTTACTAATAGTCAACTCTCTACATGCATTAGAGAAGGCGTGTATTTATAAAAGAGTAGATAATTAGATATCGTACAATTAGAAAAGGGTATACATAATAAGTATTATATCAACTTTAAACATTAAATTCAATCAAAATCAAATCAAATAATATTTTAAAAGTTTAGAACTTTAGAAATAAACTTTACTATTTTATCTCATTAATATTTAAATTTTATTTTGCATTTTGAATTTAAATGACTTGATATTTTTAATTAAATATGATAATCAAATTAAAGATTAACTAGCTAGTATTCTTTCTTTTAGTAGCCACTATTAACGGCTTAATGGCACATGATCAGAGAAAGTGTGACTGGGGCGCAATTATGATCGTTTGTGCGATTTGATCTAGTAGATCTTTTTTCGCTAATATAAATAGGATATCGGGTGTACGAAATCTTTTATCGGAGATTATAATTTTTTTGTAAATAAAAAAAGATAAGTTGTATATTATGTAATTTATTTTATTTTACACAAAATAATGAAATAGAGAGATTTTTTTGTATTGATAAATCAAATAATGAATGGAATGTTTATAGTAATCAAACTTTTCAAATTTTGTGTTGAGGGGATCAGTGAAGGAGAAATCATTAAGAGTATTATTTTGATTTTGCAATGTTAAAATTAAAAATATGTTTTTTTGATTTTAATACATATTTTCCAATAGTTATTTCTTAAGTTATATTAGAACTATAATTAAATAGGTTTATAAGTAATAGAACTGACTAGAACAGTTGTAATAGATCTTAAATTACATTGATTTATAGCATTTATCTTATTTGTAAGGTAGATGTTATTTGAATTATATCTAACCTTTAATCAGAAGTCTTGAGATTCTCTTTCACCTATTCTTTCTTTAATATAAAATTCAAGAATTAATTTTCAATTACAGAATTACAGTCACACCTCGATATAATGAAGTTGTCAATCTAGCTGATCAGGCCTTCGTTATAAGAATCTTTGTTATAGTAGATGATTACTGATTTTATTATACAAATATAATTTTATTATGATATAATTTTTCCAGAAATATTTTCACTTTATTTTGTAAATTCTAGTCATTTTATTTTAATATGCAATCTGTTAATCATTATATGACAGTTTTATTAATTTACTTAATTTTTTTTTTAAAAAAAAAAATTAATTTATCATTTTTTTAAAATAAAATAAAAATAAAATAAACAATAAAATAAAATAAAAAAATAAAATAAAATAAAAGAAAAGAAAAAATAAAAACAAAATAAAAAGAAAACTAAATGAAACGAAAAAATGAAATTAAGAAAACTAAATGAGACGAAAAAATGAAATTAAGAAACTAAAATAAAACTATAAAACGAAATTAAGTAAACGAGATGAAACGAAAAAATAAAATTAAACAAACGAAAAGAAACTATAAAACAAAATTAGAAAAATGAAACAAAATGAAAAAATGAAATTAGAAAAATGAAATGAAAAGAAAAAATAAAATTAAATATATAATACGAAAAAGAAAAAATAAAATTAAATGAACAATATTAAAAAAAAGAAATTAAATGAACAATACAAAAAAAAATGAAATTTTTATTGCTTTGCAGGCCTTGCAGATACATTATAATTTCACCATTTATTTCAGTTTTACCTTGCAGACTCATCACGATTTTTACTTTGTATTTCATATTTATCTCACAGTAGGCAAATTACGATTTATCCTTTGAGTGTGTTTTGATTCTAAAAAATTAAATATATTTAATATAAATCTAAAACATTTTTAATTATTACCTGCCCTATTTCAGAATCGAGTCCTGAAGAGGTCATATAATCTTTCCACAGTATAGGTTCACCTTCTATCTCTTCTCGCTCTATTTCAATATTGCAAAAGTCTTAAAAGATATTAATTATACTATTAAGTTATATTTATTATTATATTGTTATTCATTTATTTACTTACGTTAATATACCGTATTAAATTTCTTCATTTCAACTTGCATTGGTGAGTTAAATATGCTATATTGTATCTTTAATTGATTTGTTAAGCTATACTTCTTCAGAATCCTGTCTTATTACTTTTGACTTTACATAGTACTCTTCATTTCTCCTCCTTCTTTTCTCAACTAATAAATCTATTTCATTATCCTCCTAAATTATTCTTATAGATATTTTTGTATTTGTAAAAAAATATGATTTAATGGAGTAAATTAAAGTGACTTAAAGATAGATTTAAATTTTAAAAGGTGAAAAATTATATGTTGGTAAAAATACTTCTCTTTGTAAATAAATTTATTTATTTGATTTGATATCTTGTAAAATTCTTTACTCATGATGAAATAATACAATCTTGATTGAAATTCTAATTTATATTAAAAACAAAAAGTCAAAATAATAATACATTGTATTGTTTATAAAAATTAGATTAATCTAAAAATAACTTACGCAAATTAATAAATATAATATATCAGATAATTAGAGTAGATCTACAATAATAAATCATTACCTCAGTGATAAATAAAAATTATTATAAAATTATTCGTCAGAATTTAGTAAAAAAATAATAAGCAATTTTAATACAAGTTCAATAAAAATTGGTTAAAAATTAATAAAAACAATATAATTTCTTAACACAATTTTAACAAAATTTCAACAAAATTTTAACACAATCATAGGGGGTATTATTTAGTCAATATATCAAAATTTCTTGTGATTATAATGTCATTTTATTCCGTAAAAAATAAAAAAAAACTGTAAACATTATTGCATAATCTTCTAAATTACTATTTAATTATAGTAATAAATTTATCAAAATTAGTTTATTTTGAAGAGACAAACTGTTATTTTAAAGCTTCTTTTTTAAGCTTTTTAATAGATCTTAATTCTTCTTTTTTCATTCCAAATATAAAATTACTTTATCATAAGCCTCAATAACTTTCTCAGAAGTAATTATTAGTGATAAAGAATCTTTCTTTCTTTCATCTTTTTGATCAGATAAAACTGCTTTTAAAATATTTTGTTAGATACCATTTTGTCTGTAATCTCAAACTTATTATACTTAATAAATTCTTCAGCAGAAAAAGAATTGTCAAAATCTAGTTTATCGATTAATATTTGAACTTCTTCCATCTTCTTTAACCGTTTAAATTCAAGTAATATATCAATACCAGTTTTATCCTTATTTTTATAATTATCATTAGATAAAATATTTGCTTTTATCTAACAATTTTTAATTGTTTATTTGTAACGTTATCCTATGCTTAAAAAATATATTTTATACATTTTTTAATAACAATTTCAGAGGGTTTGATACAGTATTCATTAAATTTATCAAAAACTTTAATCCAATTTTGTAAATAAAGCTTTCGATATTATGCCTAAAATAAATTAAATTAGAATTAAGTATAAATAAAATTAATATCAATTATATTTTAACTAAATAATTATTAAATCAATTATATTTCTCACCTTAAAAATATTTATGATATCTTAATCACAAGGTTGGAGGTGTGCAGTGATATTTGAGAAAGGGATTAAATGGTGATGTTAGTTAGACAGGTGGTTTCATAATGAGCATGTTTCAGAATATTGTTTACAAGAAGAAGAATTTTCTAATTTTATCTTCTCATTTTTATATTGGGGTTTTTTATGTAATTATTTTAAATTAAAACCTGCATCCAACTTTTTTGATTCTAATAGTATTTAACTAGAAGTATTATTTATCAATATTCTTAATAACTCTAAAATTTTTATACTTGTATATGAACAAAGGTGTCAGCTTTTCACTTCTTATTGTGTTGCATATAAGTAGGATCATTATACAATTCTTTAATTATTTCTTTCCTGATGTTTGTTCGTTAAATATCATTTAACATAGTTTCATCTTCTAAAATAATCCTATTTTGTCACAATTGAATATATTTTTAGAACTATATTCTTTTAATATTTATTAGAAATTCTTTCTCATTGTTTTGAGATTTTTAAGCAGCGCACTTGTAGCTTTTCTGTGTATATGATACTGTTTAAAGTTGTATCATTTTTAAAGTTATCCACTTAACTATTAGACTTTAAACTTATTCTCCTTTAATAAAAAAGCAAAACTCAAGACTTTTGTTAAAAGAATATCGTTAGTAATAATGAAACTAGCTTTGAGTGCATTAACCCATATTACTAACGCTTCTTCAATAAGAAGGAATAAATTTTTCTTATCACATTTTAAATTGGCTTAGTATAAATTAGTATTTACAGAAAGCAATGATCTTTCTCCTTTAAAATATCACTTACCATACCTTTACTAATGTCATATTCATTAGTCAAGTCTTTTTGTTTTAAAAAAGATGATATATTTTTTTCAAATAAAATTCTTTTTTTTAAACAGCTATAAAAGACTTTGTTTTTTTAAAGGTTTATTTTATTTGTTAGTAGGTTAATTAAGTTGTTTCTTTAAGTTTACTTTTGGCATTATTGATATTATGCAAAAAAAAATGTATAAAAAATAAAATACAGTCAACCCTCTCTAAATGCATACACTATATATTTTCTCTCTAAATACACGCTCTTGTTCAGTCCCAAGTACAGTCACATCTCGATATAACGAAGTTGCTGATCCAGCCGATCAGGACTTCGTTATAAGAATCTTCGTTAATGCTATAACGAATTATGCGGTATGTATAACGAATAATTCGTTATAGCGTTAACGAATTATTCGTTATAGTAGATGATT
>CAJVPQ010000596.1:0-25519 GCA_910591825.1 Funneliformis caledonium
CATCATACAAAATGTTTGGCGAGTGTAATTTGTACTAGGCGGTGAATCCCTTACCCTCCCCCTTCCCTTACTTCTCTCCTCCCCTCGGGAATTTGTGTGAATTAATCCCCTGGGGAGGAGAAATTTTAAAAGTAGCAAGTGGTAAATTTGATTTTTTCAAAAATTATCCAAAACCTACTATTTATGTAATGAAACAGTGAAGGTCGGCATCAAAAAACATTTAATAAACAGTAATATATTGAAAAATTGTAATAGTGATGACAAATGCTTTCAAATAAACAAATACGTCTTGATGGCTAGTAATTACTATATTTTTTATTTTTTAAATTGAATTTTCTAACAACTTTGTTGTTTTTTAAATATACCATACGAAATGGTTCTAAAAGCGAAATTCCTATATTTCATGATCTTTAATTAGGAAGAGAAGAATTAGGTATAGGGAAAGATATCTATTTTTTTTTTACATAATTATAAATGTTAAAATAAATTCGACATTAAGAATTAATAATATAAATAAATATTATTATTAAATAATAATTTTTTAATTAAAAATTAATATTATTTTATATTATTTTATTTTAAACCAGGATGGAAATTGACCGTTATAATTTTCATCAAATTGTTTTTTTAATCTTAATTTAGATTTATGTTTTCTACTTTTTAGATGTCGATTCCATTCATCATTACCATTTATAATTACCGGTAAATTATCATTAAATATTGTACAAATATCACAATGATATTTTTTCCATTTATCCAAAATTTCAAAATCACTAAAAAGTAAGATGATTTTAAATAAATTGTTATATAAAACTTGATAAGAAAAGATAATCAATGTAATATAATAGTAATACTTCATATCCTTTTTTGATTTCAAAAGTTCTTTTGCTCGTAAATTTACTGAAGTTGGATTAGGTCCTATTCCATTTTCAAGAAATTCTATAAAATAATAATAACCCATAAAAATTTTATAAGTTAGTAATAATTCAAAATTTTCACATTGTGAAATACCTTTAGCAATTGCAATTGATTTATCTCGAACTTCTTGATTCCAAGTTTCTAAAGCTATATTTAAGCATAAATCCTGTTAAAGAAAAACACGTAAATGATGTATTGATAACTTAAAGATAAAAAGAATACAAGTTGCATCCAATAAATATATCCTAATATTTCCAGAATGTTCTTCATTTCTGTTATTTAATGATTCTTGTTGACATTTATATAATAATTTATTTCTTATCCATCTAATTTGAGTCCTTGCATATCTATGTGTTGCTGCCTTCATAGATTCAATACCTTGCGTTTTTAACGCATCTAAATATGACGCATCTAAAATAGAACATAAATAATGTTCAATCAAATTCATTTGTTTAGGATAATAAAATTTATTGCTAATTTACCATTAGACTCTTCGACAGCTGTTAAATATGGATCAAATTCTTTATATCCTAAATTAATAAAATAATCAGATATTTATTTCACTATTAGCTTTGTAAAACAAATTAATTGATTATTTACCTATGGCTTGCCAAATTCCACGTGTAAAATCTTCTTTATTTCCCAATGGAGTTTGTATTTTTCCAGTTTTAACACTATTTCTTAAATAATTTATTTCCTCAAAAAGTCCACTCTTGAAAAGATATAATTTAATATTAAAATATATTGGAGTTTAATTAATAATAAAGTATGTACACAAAATACCTTAATCATTTTATCGATCCTTGAATTAAGTCTATGATCAAGAACTTCCAAGTCAGAATATAACCAAAAAATGCAAGTACGTGAAAATCTACAAATTTAAAGTATATTTTACAAATGAGTTGAGCCTTGACTTGTTTAATAAGTTCAATCAATACTCATAGTAACCTTAATGATGAGGCCTTTTCTTTTGGATCATTTTGTTCTTTAATCCATTGACTATGTGGTTTTCCTGTTTCCATGTATATCTAGGATATAGTAATAACATTTATTAAGAATTCTAAAAAAATGATCGTCAGATATGATCAATTACCTGTAAACTTCTCCTAACTCTCCTAGTATCATTCTGGTGCCACTTACTTGCCATTACTGGATCTACTTCCTGTAATCGTTTGTAAACAACTTCAGGCTTTGCATCCAAAATCTCCTCGTCAATATTACTCTCTTTATCATTTGCATTAAATGAATCTCCTTCGATAAGAGAATCCCTCCAAAGTAAAGATTGTATGTAATAATTTGTACCACCTACGATAATTGGAATTCGTTGACGATTATGAATTTCTTTAATCTTTAGTAATGATATTATTGAGAATACATAATAAAAGTATCACTATTCTAAATAGGTTAATAAAGTAAAGTTTTGGATACAGTTCGAAGTGCATCTTTTGTAAAATCAGTAACTCGATATTCCTTATGTGGATCCAAAAAATCCATAAGGTGATGTGGTATTTCTTCTCGTTCATTCAGTGGAATTTTATTTGTAATAATATCCGGTCCTTTATAAACCTAGAATTTACTGAATTAATTAATGAATTAGCGGAATTTAAAAAAAATTGTGAAATTACCTGCATTGAATCACCATTAATAATTTCTCCTTGTAAAGTTTTTGCTAATTGAATTCCCAAGTCAGTTTTACCAACGCCTGTTGTACCTATAATTGCTATAATACTTTTTTGCATGGTGTTAGTAAAAGTTGAAAAAATTCTCGAATTTCTAATTAAGTAAACCTGATGAATTCTATTAAAATTCATAATTAATTTGATAATCTACAAAAAAAAAAATATTAAATGTCAAAACACGTGATAAACGTGATAATGACATAAAATCATACGATTTGGCGTAAAAAAAATCCCTCCCTTTTCTTTTTTTTTTTTTTTCATTATATCCAATTTTTAAATATTTTAATCATGGGTTGTCAAGAACTTGGTATTCCAGCTGGTGTTATCACTGGAGATAATGTTCGCAAATTATTAAAATATGCAAGCAAACAAGGTTTTGCTATTCCAGCGGTCAATTGCACTTCTTCTTCGACAATTAATGCAGCCTTGGAAGCTGCTCGTGATATCAAAGCACCACTCATTATTCAATTTTCTCAAGGTGGTTCGGCATTTTATGCAGGCAAAGGTTTAAGTAATGAAGGACAAAAGGCTAGTATCATAGGAGCCGTCGCTGCTGCCCATCATGTTAGGCTAGTTGCAAAGGAGTATGGAATGTAAGTATTACTTTTAAATGTATAGAATCACGAAAAATCGATTGGTAACCGAAACACATTTTTATTTTTTTTGATATAACCACAGTCCAGTTATCTTACATTCTGATCATTGTGCCAAAAAACTTTTACCTTGGTTTGATGGAATGTTAGAAGCTGATGAAGAATATTTTAAAAAACATAATGAACCACTTTTTAGTTCTCATATGCTGGATCTTTCGGAAGAACCAAAACATGAAAATATTGCAACTTGTAAAAAGTATCTTGAACGTATGTCAAAGATTAATTTATTGTTGGAAATGGAAATTGGTATCACAGGAGGAGAAGAAGATGGAGTTGATAATACAGGAGTTGATAATGCATCATTATATACACAACCCGAAGATATCTGGGATGTTCATCGTGAATTAAGTCAAGTTTCTGACATGTTTACTATTGCCGCTGCATTCGGTAACGTCCATGGAGTTTATAAACCTGGAAATGTTAAACTTACCCCTCATTTACTTAAAAACCATCAAGAACATGTTAAGCAAAAACTTCAATGCGATTCCGATAAACCTATTCTGTTCGTTTTTCATGGTGGTAGCGGATCCGTCAAAGATGAGATTAAAGAAGCTGTTAGTTATGGTGTTATTAAAATGAATGTTGATACCGATACCCAATGGGCTTATTGGGACGGTATTAAAAATTATCATGATAGTAAAAAAGGTTATCTTCAATCACAAGTTGGCAATCCTGATGGTGTGGATAAACCGAACAAAAAGTATTATGATCCTCGTGTTTTTATTCGTGAGGCCGAAAAAAGTATGATTAAACGTGTTAAAGAAGCTTGTCAAGATTTAGGAAATGTTAATCGGTTGTAATTTAAATTCATTATTATTAGTACGAAAATTTTTTTTTATGGTTCTGCTTAATAAAATAAAAGCGACTTTTTTTTTTGTGAATTATAAGGAGTGACAAAAAGCATAAAAATCTTCTCTGTGTAAAACGAAACAGGGGAATGATAAATAAAAGAACCCTAACCTCACATCTAACCCTAACCTGTAATAATCTTTCAAGTCAAATTTTTTTAAATGGTTCGATCTTTGATTCAGATAATTGATTAGATTATTTATTACATTGATTCTTTGAATATTATGAGTTATTAAATAATTCAATAATGCCAATTCTTCACAAAATTCATTCCATTTTTTGTATCGTTCATTTGTGACAATGATTTTATTAGCACATTTTGTGAAATCATGATCCACCACCATTTTTGTACCGTAAAACCGGATCAACAAATGAATTCGTCCATAAAAGGTTTTGAATTTTCAAAATTTTGGGTATATAAATCACCGTTATTCCTTGCCGAATTTTCCCGATTGCACCTCTTCTTCTAAATAATGTGAATCTCGCAGTATATATATAAACTTCATACGTATGGTTTGATGTTGGTCCTCCATTTCTATGTGTAGTAATTGGTTCCCTCAAAATCGGTGATTATATAGAGGTGTGACTGTTAAAAGGTAACTTCTATACAATCACCGTTATATTAAAAATTATGTATAGTGACTATATAGAGGTCATTCAATAATATAATAGTTAATTTTTAGAAAATGCTTTATTAAACATTAGTTAAATTTGTTATATTTATTAAATTGTTTAAATGTAATATAAATGCTATATAATAATATACTAAATATTATTTAAATGTTATATAAAAGCTATGTATAAATGCTATTTACTTATTACTTATATATCAATTGAATACTAAAAAAATTTTGTAATTGGAACTTGCTTTTGAGATTGCAATTCAAGCTGTCTAATTATTTTAAAATACTTGTTAAAGATATTTATATCCTTTACACAGAATTTATCTGTTTGTTATTGCTCAAAAAATGTAATCCATGTTTGTAGAGATTTGAGAGCATCGCTCAAAGACACTAATATCTGTTCTTCTTCAGAGTCACTATTTTCATTCTTATCAAGTGTTTCATTTTGAATAAGTTTTGTAATATCATTTTCATTTAAAATATCCTCAGTTGGAATTTCTTCTAAATCATTAAAGAAATCATTTAATGTATCTGTCAATAAAGCAACATGTGGATCATCTATATCAAGTTCATTAATCATTTGATTAATATCTGTTTATTCTTCATCATTTTTCTCTTGTTGAGTTTGCATTGCATCATTTATGTCTTTATTAGTTAAAGAAGGTAAAATTCCAGTTTTTTTTCAACAATTCTGTATTGTTTCTTCAGTTACATAATTCTATGCATCTGCAATATAGTTTATTGTTTCTTTAATATTAATTTTTTCTTTGTTAATATCTTTTTCATCTTCAAAAAGATTTAACATATGATGACAATATTTTCTTTTGAAATAACTTTTAAAGTTTGCAATAATTCTAACATCAAGCGGTTGAAGATGACTTGTAGTATTAAGAGGTAAAAAAGTTATTTCAATATGTGTAAGTTGAAGTTGATGTTTATTATGACTTTTTGATTCATTATTACAACCTTTTGATCTATTACCGTGACCTTTTGATCTACCACCATAATTACTGTAACCTTTTAATCTACTATTGTGACCTTTTGATTCACTATTGCAACCTTTTGATCTACTATTGTGATCTTTTGATCTACCATTGTAACCTTTTGATCTACCATAACCTTTTGATCTACCACCGTAACTTTTTAATCTATTACCATAATCTTGACCTTTTTTTAAAAAAAAAATAATTCAATAAATATTTATTAATTATTAATTTAAATAAATTTTAAATTTAAAAAACAACTTACCAAATATTGATGTAGATTCCATTTCTTCATCAGTATTATTTTCATCAGACTCATTTTGATCATCTTATTTAATTTCTAAAGTTGATAAATAATGTGAATTAAAATATGATGATGCATTATCAATCAAAAGCAAAATTTTTTTATTTTGCATTCTAAAATAACTATTCATTTCACGAAGTACCTCTTCAAAAATCAAAGAGTTCATCTATGCTTTTAGATTTTTACAATAATAGACTAGAAAACGTTTCAAGTTAATATTTAAAAGAAGTCTTGAATGTTTTGCATTACCAATTACCCATAGTTTAAGCTTGTCTATTCCTATTACATTAATACTAAGAAGGACTGTAATTCTTGATTTGTCTTTCTTTCGACTAAGAACAGGTTTAGTAGTAAGTGTTTGGTTAGGTAATATTCAATAAAAAAGGTCTTTTAATATTATTTTTAGTAATAGTAAATTAAATACTATATTAGCATATATAATATAAAAAGTATATTAAAGACTTACTGTTTCATCAATATTATAAATTCAATCGAGAATATATCAACCTAAAAGTAATTGTAACTTTTTTTCATTCTTCTGAAAGAGATGCTAATAGTACACTTCCTGATTTTCTATACATATAATGCTTATGAATATTGTTACGTTTTTTAAATTTATATAGCCAACCATTAAAAAAAACTAATTCATTTTCTTGTATATTAAATGCATTGGCAAAAAACTTTGCCTTTTCTTTTATTAATAAATCTATTAAGATAACTTCACTTGTTATTACATTTTCTACCCATAAATTCATAGCATAATTAAGTATTAGAAATTTGAAAATTTCTTTAGAATCTAAAGGTTCTAATACAGAATTCTATTTTTCACTTTATGTTAATATTTTTGATATAGTGCTATGGTCAATATTTAAAGTAGAGATTTTTTATTAAAATAGGTTGCAATTTTAGAATGTTTTTTATTATTGTTGTTTTTTGCCTATTCACAAATTTAATATTTGAAATTAGTACTTATAGCTAAATAGTGTTGTTTGAGCATTATAAAAAACTAGTTAAACAAAAAGTTTTTTTAAAAAGATATTTTAAAGGAGCTTTTTATAAAGCTACAATAATATTTTAAGATTTGTAGCATCATAGCTAATACTTGATGCGAGAAAACCAATCATATGAAATTCTCTGAATAAATATAGAAAAATGTAATAAAAATTATTACAAGAAAATACTGAAATATGATGATTTTCCAAGCATTACATTTTATAATTATGTTCTTTTTTATTGTATTATATTTAAGTATTACATTTTAAGTGTTACATTTTAAGTTGTTACATTTTTAAACTATTTTATCATTATATTCTTTTGCAGACTTGTGGACTTTAATAACTTATTTGATAAGCCAATCAGAAATTTGTGATTATAAAGAGGTCTAATTACTAATAAAAATGATATATACGTTATAGGTCATGAGGTAATAGTGACTATATCTGATTTGTGATTATAGAGAGGCAATTAAATAATATTAAAATCTGTTTTACAAAATTAGATGCTTATAAAGAGGTATGACTGTATAGGGTGTGACTGTATGGAGGTCTGACTGTATTTAGAAAAATTAATGACATCATTTTTTACGCGTAATTTTGGAAACATTTAGATGATATCATTTTTTATGAAAATTTTTATCAGATGATATCATTTTTTATTTACAATTTTTAACCTTCTTATATTTTCATATAAACAAATCAAAAACGAAAAATTTCTTTACTATTATTTGAAAGTTATCAATAAGGTTTTCAAAAAAAAGGGAAAAAGAGCTTAATTTTGGTATTAGTTTAATCTTCAGTTTGACTTTATACTCGATATACCATTATCTTTCAGTGAACATTAAAGGCAAGTAGAAAACTTTTCTTTACATATAATATTTAAAAAATTTTCTGATTATTTTTAAGAACTACCATTCTAAAAGATGAATGGTTATGTATCTTTCTTATAACAAGTGGTTAAATTAATATTTAAAGTATGCAACCACAATTTTTAATTAAGCTTCTTATGAAGCTTCCAGGTTAGAACTTTGTAAGATTCAACTTAGATATGTTAGATATGATGTATATTTTAAATGCTAACAATTATTTAGTGACTATTGTCAAATGTATCATATGTTTAATCAAGTTATACTGATAATTAGCAATACTAGTTAGAAAAAAAATAGGGAAGACTTGCATGATTTTTATGATTATATTTGACATATTCCATTAATAGATTTATTACATTTGTTGTTTGCTTATTTAGATTCAGTCTAATTTTTTTATAATAAAGATATAGATATGGATCAACATATTGCAAAATACTTGTTGAATTACTGTCATTAAAATTGGAATATGTCAGGATTCTTACAAGATTTATCTGAAAAAATTGACTTCACAAATGTTGATACTACAAATATTCTTAATACCTTTTAATAATACTTTAAAAATATATTTAATAGTCGAAATGTCTTTAAACGTACATAAACTAAGATCAGTAAACCTTAGATTTAGATGAATTAATACAACTTTTAGAATGATTGCAAGTTAGCTTTCAGAGTTTACTTAATATTATTTTTTTGCCAAATTTTAGTAAATTTAACTTATACTATTTACATGCTCACATTCCAGATTGGTTAGAATAAAGAAAAAAAGAGCATTAAGAAATGATTCAGGTAATTGTTAACAACTCTTATTTTTCACTCAGAATTTAAAAATTAATACAATCTTTTTGTATAAAATAGACTTTTAAAGTTGAATTGATTCAAGATTTTGAGTTTTCTGAAATTTCATTACGAATAAAAATAATGATGATAGGTATGAAATTATTTTTATTTTTACTTTTTATTTTTTAAAAAGATATTCTCAACTTGTATATAATTTTTAGGTGTTTATAAACTGCAAATTCGTTTTTATGAATATTCAGATGTTAAGAAAATTTGATCTATATACAGATCTAGAGATTGTGATAAAAGATATAATCAAATTCTCGTCATTTCATTAATTATAATATGATCATATTTTTTAAATTATCATATACATTATCAGATGATTGGAGATTGAATTTCATACATAAGATGAAATATATTACAAGATTAGAGTTCTAAAAGTAAATTAAAAATATTTTATTTTTTTTTTCATCTAATTCAAACTATTTTGTTAATACTAAAAAAAGATTTTAATATAATTTGAAAGAGATTTAATAATATATTATTATCTTTTATGTGATCTACTCGTAGAAGTATTATTACATGAAGTATATAGGTTTAATTTAAGTCAAGAAAGATTTTAAATTCATTTTCAACAGATTTAACAATAAGAATAAATATTATAATAATAAATTCAATACATCAATAGAAGATAGTATAATAGAATTATGAGATCTAAGATCAAGATCAAGAATTGGTTTATTGTCTTTACAACTACCTCTTTCAGTTTCTTTTTTAATGAGTCTTAATAATTTATTTTAAGTTACGGTTATAGAATATAGAAATGATAGACTTTTTTAGTAGTTAGAACTTCTACTATTCACATTTTATTATATTATTTGAGAAGTTCAGACTCTTGAATCATCAATATGTTATCCTATTAAAAAATTATCATGATATGATGATGTTATAGAAGATAGAGGAAAATCTAAAATTATTAGTGCAGATTATAAAATTATGAAAATTTGAGACAAAGATAATATAAATTTCTCCTAGATGTTAACTCAGAATGTATTTATAATTTTTATTTACTTATTTATTTATTTATTGTTTTTTTAAACTTTAATTTTGTAAGGTGCTAATTTTATTTCAATAGAATCCAATATGGATATAAATGATTTTTGTGTTGTGTCAGATTTTGATTTGATCTTTGTTTCTAATGAAGAAATACAAATCAGTGCTTATTATATTCCTTTATTAGGTCTTGTATCAAGATGGTGTTCCTTTTTAGATAATTTAATGGCAAATTACATTTGCTTTTTTTAGTAATCTTTTTAAAGCGAATCTTCAGATTAAAAATATGTGTGTGTAATTTTTGCTTAAGAAGAAATAAAAGAAAATTCTTAACTATACATTTATGAAGATTATAAGTTTGTTACTAGAAAGGAATTAATAGGGTAACTATATAATTAATATTTATATTTATTCACATCAAATATTAAATATCTAATATATTTTATCTTGAAAAAAATGAAAATAATAATATTAATAATTTATTATTGTTAGTAGTTTTGATATAAATCATTTGATTAGGATGAATGTATTAAAGTCATATATGTATAGATTTTTTATGGATTTACAATTATATGAAAAAGTAATAGATTTATGATTAGTTTGCATTTTTATATACTGTTTAACTTTAAATTACATGATTTATAATCTAAATTTTATATTATAGGCCAAACTTATTGTAAACCCATTTGCATATGCTAATTATAATTAAAAAAAAATTAGAAAAAGAAAGAGAATCACGTATAAGAATAAAAAAGAAATTACCTAAAAGTTAATAAAGAATTAGCAAATAGATTATTAAAGTTTTCAGAAAAAAAAAGAATGATAAATGACAAGGAGAGATAGGTTCATTTCTCTTTTTTTCTCTTTCTCTTTTTTATAAAAAAAAAAGCTCTAATTTAATTTGTTGATAATATTTATTAAAGGGTATGAAATTAACAAATAGAAAATGGGATAGTATTGGTGAAATGACAATGACATTTAAATTAAATAGTAAAAAAGATAATGATTTTCATAATAATAAGAATAATAATTATAATCATCAAAAATGTAATAGAAGATCTACTAGTAAGAATGATTTTAGAGGGTTAGGTTAATAAATTATTTTATTTTAAATAAATTCAAAATTAATTTGATTTTGATTTTCAAATTGAAATATTTAAATATCAAATCGAATTACCTAAATTTATATAAATAGTTGATTTACAAATTTATTTAACTGCAGTTAAATAAATAAATTCTAAAAATATTACATTTTATTAAATAATTTTTTTTTATTAAAAAAAATTTTATAATTATATATATAGCTTTTTATAATATTTGATATAATAATTATATAAAATTTAATACAAAATAATTTAAATAATAAATTAAATAATAGAATTAGAATAAAAACTTTTATTTATGATAATTTTTTTTCAAATTTCAAAATTAAATAATTGAAATAAAAATTTAAAAAAAATTTCTTTTTAATTAAAATCTTAATTTATTCATTTAAATACCAATAATTATTATTAATATAAATAATGAAATTAAAGGTTTTATTTAAAAAATAAAAGATATTAATTTTATTCTAAAAGATAAAAATATAAAATATAATAGATTTTTAATTTAAAAAATATAAGTAATTTTAAAATTAAAGATATAAAAAGGTTTACTTTAGATTTTATAAATAAAAATTTATTTAAAATTTATAAAAAATGTATTAAAAATAATTTTGATTTTTATAAATTTAACAAATTATATTAATTTCAAATAATTATTAAAAGTTATATATATAAAATATAAATTATTTAAAAATTTAAATTCTTAATTAATAAAAAATTAATTTTCTAATAATATATAACAAATGATATAAATTAAAAAATATATATATTGTAATAAGGGCAGTAATATTTTTACATGATATCTATCTACTATAAATTTTACATTACATGACACTATATATACTAACTCCTTTCAATTACCCCCACCCCTAAAATATTACGTAATAAATGTCACAAATTCAATATGATTGATATAGAATTCATGTAAATCATATAATCTACGATTAATTTTTTGATTGAAATTTTCTATCTTTAATAATGGCACAACAATGTCAAGGAGTTGGATGTACGAAAACTGCAAATTTACAGTGTCCAACGTGTTTAAACCTAAAAATCCCAGGATCGTTCTTTTGTTCACGAGATTGTTTCAGAGCAAATTGGGTATGATATGTCAAAAGCGTTGCTAGATTTTTGCATTACCGTTTCATTAAAGTTAACGATTTATTTACATACAGTCTACACATAAACTGATACATGAGAAAACTTACATACCAAAGTTTTCGTACACTGGAACTTTGCGTGCAGTATACCCTTTGTCTCCAAAGAGACAGGTTCCTCTACATATAGAAAGACCGGACTATGCCGACAATCCTTCAGGTTTTTTTTTTTTACTTTTCAACTGTATAGTCATTAGTTATATAATTATTCTTATACATATGTTATAGGTATTTCGAAATCTGAACAAGCTGCAAAAGTTAATGCACCCATAAAAGTGTTGAACGAAGTAGAAATAGAAGGGATGCGAAAAGTTTGCAAGGTCCGAAATTTTTTGATCCATTATATCCATTATAACTATAGCAAACATTTACATAATATTTACCTGTTATAAGTTTTTATTTAACAAACCCTTTTCTTTGGTTACTAGCTTGCACGTGAAGTTTTAGATATAGGTGCTGCTACAATAAAACCTGGCGTGACAACTGATGAGATTGATCGAGTTATTCATGAAGCTATTATCGAACGCGATTCTTATCCGTCACCTTTGAATTATTATGAATTTCCAAAATCCGTTTGCACGTAAATGCACGAATAATAAATTCTAAGTCGTGAATTTATAAATTTTTTTTTTTTTTGTTGTCGTTTATATATTTAAAAAATTTTAACATGCGATATTACTTTAGTTCAGTGAATGAAGGTACGAAGAATTTAGTAATGATTTTTTGAAACGTTACAAGGTAAAATGTCTGACTTCAAATTCAAATAATTAACATAGTCATTTGCCATGGGATTCCGGATCAACGAGAATTGGTGGAAGGAGACATTATTAATCTGGATGTAACCTTATATCACAATGGATTTCACGGGGATTTAAATGAAACTTATCCCGTTGGAATTATTGATGAAGAAAGTAAAAAGTTAATCAGAACTGCAAAAGAATGTTTAGATAAAGCCGTTGAATGTGCGAAACCAGGTTTCTTGTACCGTAACCTTGGAGCAGTTATTGAAAAACATGCCAAGACGAATAATTGTTCTGTTGTCCGTACTTATTGTGGACACGGCATTCACGGGTGGGTATTATTATGATTATTATCTTTTACCTTGTTGTGATGAATAATATATTCTAACGCGCTGTTCATATAGATTATTTCACTGTTCACCTAATGTTCCCCATTATGCAAGTAAGTTCCTTTGCTATCTAAATAACAAACTTTTTTAATTCTCACAAAGTAAATAACGAACATTTGATCTGTAGAAAATAAGGCTGTTGGAACGATGAAACCTGGTCACTGTTTTACAATTGAACCAATGATAAACCTTGGTGCGTAGAAAGGAATTTCGAACCAATCTTTTAATAATTCACTGTATATTATATTTATTTATCTTATTTATTTTATAGGTACGTGGCGCGACCGACATTGGACAGATAATTGGACTGCTGTAACCGAAGATGGAAAACGTAGTGCACAATTTGAGCACACTTTATTGGTAACACAAAAAGGGGTTGAAATTTTAACAGCTGGTAAAAATGAATAACAATACATTTCTGATCCGCGTATACAGAGTGAAATTTTATTTATATTTATAATTTAAAAGGATACATGATATAATACATTCTATTATAGATTGGTTGTGAAAATTAATTCATTTACTAATGGGAATAATTGCTTTCTTGAAATTGAATTGTCCTCCTGGTTATAGAATTTAATGTGATCCACGTTGGTAGTTAAAGATTTGCGTTTCAATTGTAGTTTCTTTTCCAATTGCTGAGTAAATTTGTCCCTAATGAATATATTATCCTTATCATCCTTGGAGAGAAACACAAACTCCCGTTTAAATCCTTTATCTTTATGATTATAAGCCATCATTATAATAAATATATCCAACTTCATTTTGATTGAAAAAGATTTAAACGAATCGATGAGTTTATTTATGTCATCATCTTCACGATTAATCCAACCCTCTAAAAACCAATATACACTGCTTACACCAATTTTATAAGTATTTAAATCCCACTCCTTGTAATCTTTACGCAAAAGGTCGATATTTGAAAAATGAGTAACGTCAAGTTTAACATTTTGAATTTCTTCGAAATATTTACTTGTAAAATTTTCTCGAGTAGATATAGGAATTTTTAATACATTTAATAAAAATTGAGTAGCTTCTCGATCTTTATTTGTTACTCTATTTTTAGATTCGTCTAATAAGATTGTATCTACTAATATTGGAGCTAATAATAGTTTAGCTAATTTAGCGTACCAAGAATTCTCATCATCATCTCGAGAAATTTTTTTTTCCCAATCATTTTTAAAATGTAATACGACTAATGAAGTAGCAGAACCAACTGTTTCAATTTGACGACACTTGTCATTGAGATATGGATATAACTTTTCGTCTGAATGATGATCCAAAATTGCAACTATTTTATCATTAAATTTCTCATCCCAAGGAGAAATTAATTTATTATGATCTACCAGAATTAAATTTACATCATAATTTTTTGAAGATAATTGATTTAAATGAGGTGATACGTCGTCTAGGAAAAGAAGTTGTGATATGTCGAGTGCGGAAAAATTACATTGATTAAATACGTAAGAACATTCTGGTCGTAAGTAAAGATCAGACCTTGGAATTTGAATGATAGGAAAGTATAACGAAGAAGTAGTTGATTCATTAGGAGCAATTAATTGTTGACTTAGATACGAGTATACTGTTGCTGCTATAATTGAATCCAAATCTATACGTATGGAGTTAATTCAAATAAATAAATAAATATTATATATATATATATATATTTTGAAAAAAAAAAAGGAAATTCATAGTTTGACTGACCGGCCGCTTCATTACCACACACAAAATAAAGCTTCTTTTGTTGTTGTTTGTTGACATTCGAATCACCAATTATCGAAAAAAACGTTTTGGCAAATTCAAACATTTTTCTGAGTTACGATCAATTAGATCAGGATCGGTTATTGTTTTGATCGTAAAATCCGTTAATCAATCCGAACATCATTTTGATTATCTAAGCATTATTTTTTTAATTTTTTTTTGTTCGATCATAATTTTGTTTTGTTTGTTATAGACATGGTAAATTTCAAAATCGATGAATATTATACTATCACGATTAAGTAATTTCTTTTAATTCAAATATTTATTATCTTTAGATTCGATTCATCTTGGTACAAAACCGACAGGGAAAAACACGTTTGTCAAAATGGTATGTTCCTTACGAAGATGATGAGAAAGTAAAGTTAAAAGGGGAAGTACATAGATTAGTTGCACCTAGAGATCAAAAACATCAATCAAATTTTGCCGAGGTAAATCAATAGGTTTTTTTTTTTTTAATTTGTTCATTTTATTTGTACGTATGTAAGTAATTCACGCTTCCTTTTTTTTTTTTAGTTTCGAAATTATAAAGTGGTTTATAGAAGATATGCAGGATTGTTTTTTTGTGTATGTGTTGATGCAAATGATAATGAATTGGCATATTTAGAAGCAATACATTTTTTTGTAGAAGTTTTGGACGCATTTTTTGGAAATGTGTGTGAATTGGATTTGGTATTTAATTTTTACAAGGTAAACAAACATTCTATATGTATAAAGTAGTGATTATTATTATACCTTTGAGACTTCATTAAAGTCAATTTTTTATTTAGGTATATGCAATATTGGATGAAGTGTTTTTAGCAGGTGAAATTGAGGAGACTAGTAAAAATATTGTGTTAACTAGATTAGATCACTTGGATAAATTGGAATAATTTTAAAAAATGATTAATTGATTAGAATATATATATATATATTTTTTATATATATATATATAATTATTTAATAAATAATATAAATAATAGAATAATTCAACATAATAATAATCTCTTAAATTATTAGTAATATTACTATTTCGTTCATGTTTCAGTTTTATTTGATGAATCTAAATTACTATTATCAAATCCATTGGTATTATCTCTTTTTTTTTGTAGTGATGATTTTCGACTACCATTGCTCAACCCCAATCCATTACTCATAATATTAGAAGGTAATATATTACTTCTAGTTGTATTGATAAATCCAGAGGTAATACTATATTGAGTTGGATCAAGTGTTGGTGAGGGTGAAGTATTCGTGTTTATCCATTGTCGTGAATGCGTCACATGTGTTGATAGTAGTTGTGTATTTGCTTTAGAACTTGGCGGTGATGTCACATAATGTACATGTAATGTAGTTAAATTACCGCTTAACCAAGAATTCATGACCTTTGCTCTTTGCTTTTCACCTAATCTCGATTTTGGTAACGTCCCAGGTCCAAGAAATACGATTACATCAATAATAAATTGGTGTTCATCCAATATTGAATTCAATACGCATGGAACCAAATTGAGAATTCCTTCTTTTGCCCTCGTTTCTATCACACATACAACTACTCCATTAGCTTGAAAAACCACACATCCATCTGGTGAAATTAAACTATAATGACTCAATTGATGACACCTTTCAACTGTAAATTCAATATCCACTGGGAAATGTATCAATCCATTAACTTCAAATGTCTCTGCGATTGGCCCTAAAAAGAATAAACATTGGTATTCCAACAATATTCCACTTTCTCCTGCTGGTCTATGAATTGTATATAAAAATCCTAAATCTCCTGTACGTAAGTATGTTATCCTTGGATCTCCTCCATCTATTGTCGCAGAATATCGAGCCTGATCTAATGGATCCATTGACCCATGTAAAGACTTCGCATTGGCATCGCTACTAACCCATATTTCTCCAAATTCATTTGACAAACACGGACGTCTTGTTTCCGGATGTATTATGGCTACTTGCGTTGACACTGGAACCTAAAAAAACCGTTAAATAACATGTCAAGGTACGTGTAATTCATTACTTTTCTAGTCTCCCCTTTTTTTTCATTTTCATTTTCATTTTTTTGTATTTCCTAGAGATCAACAACTTACCGTTCCCGAGTCATGTAATAACACTCCAAAAGGTTCATCTTCTGGGTCAACAACTTTAACAATTCCTCTTCTCAAACTTTTCAAATCCAAATATAATTCAATCGGTTCTACGCACATATAAGATCTTGTGGTTATCATGGGATTTGCTATATGACTGTATACATAATTTACTGCCACATCATCTAATCGATTGGCCAAAAATGTTTTCACTACCTTCTTATCTATAAATAACAAGATAAGCCAAATTAGGAGAAAGTATTGTTAAAAATCATTTGAGAGCTATTTATTACTTACATAGAGATACATTTGGTCTACCATCAATCGGGATCATTAAATTCTTTAAATGTTGTAAAGAAAAATTTCGATAATCCTCGTTCTCAAAAGATGACATTGCGTGTTGTAACATTGGAAACGTAGCATAAGTGTCCTTGACTACATTTAATCAAAGAAAAACATGTAAAATTTAGATACGAATAAACGGGTATACATATATTTATATACTTACTTTTAAATTTAGATATGGTTTCAAACCATACTAATGGATTCGTATGATAATCAAGTGGTGTGATGAGAATTGTCGGTGATCCTATGCGTGTCAAGAAATAAATTAATTAATTAAAATAACTAGTTCATTCTTTATCCCCTTTTAAATATCCTTACCAAGGTAGATTCCAATTAATATCGTATGCACAAATCCAATACCGCTAAAATGTCTAACACAACTTAATCCCGCCCGTGAACTTCTCAACCTACAAGTCTCTTTTTGCACTTTACATAGTGCTAACAATGTATCATGATCCAACCTTACACAACTTTTTCGTTGATCGGCTGAAAAGTAGCACATGATGATTGCTGTCCATTGTGGTTTTAACCATTCTTCCATCATAATGAAATTTGATTCTTTCAAAGTCTTTGTGTATTTCGGAGCTCTTGCTATATTAATGAGCTGAGGTAATACTTTGTTATTGCTACCTCCTGACTGTTTTGATCCTCCACTCATTGTTTTTATGAAATTTAATATTTGTTTGTTTTTAAGTATTTGTTCGGTATCCGTATTTACTAATAAATAACTTATTTTAAACTCTTCAATTAATTCAAATAGCGCAGGTATATCCTCTGATGCTCTCGTAGGCTCTATTTGTGATATGGGAATTGCTATTATACCCAATAACATACATGAAAATATACTGCACACAAAATCTATCCCATGTGAAAATATTAAAACAGTGTGATCTCCAGCTTTACATCCTTTTTTCTGTAAAAAACTTACTACAGTCGCTATACGATTGTTTAATTTCTTCCATGATATTGGCTTTCCTTCTTTTCCTTTCGTATCTAATATATTATATGCGGTTTCATCGGGTGATATTTGTGTACGCCATAATAATACATCAACTATACTTCGGAATTTTAACAAATTGAAACTGGTTTTTTCATCCAATACCTCTTGTGGAATTTCTACCCTGGTATATTGAGGCCTTCTTAATGCCACTGACCCGTTACCCATTTCTTGTCTTGCGGCCATAGCGTCTAAGTAAAATAAATAAATAATTAGTAATGATCATCTCTATAATAATTTCCTTAAACATTTATTCCATAATAATATGTTTTTCTTTGTTCACCTCTCATAATCAACCCTAACTTACTCGGTCCCCATATTCCAGCAACGGTATCTTCTCCCATCGGTATATCAAATATCGTTTCTGTTGCACAAGTCTTAACATACAGTACTTTTAATCGTCCGTACTCAAAATACTGTTTACATGCTATACTATTTATTAATTTTTTACCATTCTTCCATGTACGTGGCAACGATTGTTGTGCACATATTGATATTGTATAAAGACGGACGTCATGATACGTAAATAATTTGTCATATATTTCATCAGCAAGAGCGGTCAAGTTCTCTATCGGTAACGAGGATTCTGCTATCACCACTGGCAAATTTTGGTCTTTTATATAAATTTCAATTACAGCACTATTAAGTTGATATTAGGATTTAAGTAACCTTTTTAAAATATATATATATATATATATGCGAAAGCAAACTCAAATTTTTTTTGGAACTTACCAATCTTGAACACCTTCAACCTTTTTCGTAATGGTATTCTCCAAATCCAAAGTATAATGAAACTTAAACTTCATTTTTTCTTCTTCCTCATCCTTATCATCATTTGCCTCCTCTTCATCACTCGATTCATCATTCTCACTCTTGTTTATTACAACCAATTTCTGTAGTTTTTCCTTTACAATAGGTTCAACTAATAGCCTTATTCGATGTTCATATAATCCAAATATAACCAATTGTCCATTAATTAATGATCCTAAAAGACCTGTCCTCAAAAATTCTTGTTCGAAATATTCGGGTTTCTTGGTATCACCAGGTACTAATATCGGACGAGCGTGGAAAATTGATTCGGTATGTTTTGGTAGATTCCAAAATCCTCCTGACAATGATGGTGAATCGACCCATATTTCTCCAACTGTATTTGGCAAACACAATGCTGTTGTCTCTGGGTCAACAACCGCTATTGTAGCTATATGTATATTTTTAAAAAAAATAATAGATTTATTAAAACAACGTTAAATTTGTATTGCTAATTATTAATGATTTAACTTACCTTCAGGCATGACAAATCCAAAAGCTCCAACTCTCATGATACTTCGTTCATCATGTCTCTTCGTATCTTGATCATCTCCAGTTTCCACAACAACAATACGATTTTCTTTTAGTTCCTCACGGTCCAATAAAAATTGTTTGACACCTCGTTCTCCCTCAACCCTGTTATCTAGTCCTTGCACACCAAGCAAGTCACCGAAGCTTAAAATCATACCTCCATGTTCCGGCAAACTACTTAGTGGAGTCAAAACATCTTTCGGAAATTGCGTACCCAGAGGAGAAAGAAGTTGTTCAATAATTTCTTGGTTCAAATAAATATCTATTGTAAGCGTGTCGATAAACAAAAAACGTAATGATGAAAGGATAGGTGCTTGTTTTTTTGAATAGTTTAAAGTTGCCGAGGGATCTGATCTATACGACGATACGATTGGACTCAAGCCTGGATAATCTGCTAATGCGATAGTAACTTTATATTTCGAAATACAATTTACCCATAAACCAGGCACATCAGGTCCAAGGCTGCCCAAATATATAGTAATATTACCACAATAAACTCCCCATAATGCACCTAATATTAAACCAACTTGTTGTCTTGGCTCTAAATAACTTAATACCGTATCAACAAATTTATCATTCATTTCCTCAGGATTTCCTCCTTCTATTCCATCATTGGCAGATTGTTGTTGTTGTGATTGTTCATGTTTAATTTGATTGTTTAAATGTTCTCTCATTTTTGCATCTGTTACACTTGCTCTCATAGAATTACATTGTGACATAATAGTTTGATGGCTTATCGCCACTCCTTTCAATTCTCCATTAGGACTCCTTGTATATTCAATATAGGCCAATTCAGTGAGATGAGTTACTCCAAGTTCATCACCTTTCTTTAAATTCAATGCTCCAAATTCATTTGTTTTCCACCAAGTTACATCCGGCAATTCTTTTTTTTGTGCCAATAAATCTCGCGTTAATACTTTATGATTATGCTCTGTAGTTAATACTAACTTTGATTCTGTAGTTTCCAATATAAATAAGAGTTCCTTAAACTCTTCAACAGCATTAATTGGTACAGCCACAACACCCGCAAAGAAACATCCATATAATGCTACCAGAAATTCCAAAATTTCTGTCTTCCTATAAATCAATGCCACTCTTTCACCTCTCATTAATCCACTATCTCTTAAAATTATTTGTGATACTTTTTCCGCTCTCAAATGTAACTTTTCCCATGTCCATACATGCGTTTCGCGACCCTTTTGATCCAATACTATAAAGGCCGTTTGTTTTGGAGTCATTTGGCCTCTATATCTTAATAATGTCGCTATATCCGCATAATTTGATATTAATGTTGAAGGATTCAACGGATCCATATTTTCAAATGGCAATTCTCTTGGCTCAAACGGCATAAATTGTAATCCTCCTAATTTTGATAATTCAGGATCAAAACTTGGTGTTGAATCTAATATTTCTGAATATGTCAAACTATTGTATAAAGACATTCGCTTTCCAAAGTCTAAAAAAGAAAGATGTATATTATTTCCGCGAAATAAAAAAAAGGGAAATAAATTAAATAAAAAATTAAATAAAATAATGTTATTTACGTTTTTCGGGTCTATCATCAGAACTAAACATTCCACCAAATCTTTGCCCGTTCTGGTTTGATATATTAGACTTTCCTGACCTGATTGAAGCATTGTCGTCAGCTATATTTTCATAAAGTAACGTTAATATAATAGATTTCACTTTTTTTCGATCGATCTTTCTTAATGATACTCACGGAAGTGATCGTGTTCTATATCTAAACTTCCTTGCGCACCATCATTCATTACTAGATTTCTGATAATTGGACCAGATGGAACTCCTGGGATTGGACGAATTTGTGGTATTTGAGGATTAATAGGTCTCACATGAGGTGCGGGTCTAGCAGGGTATACGGTTGAAGTAGAAAAATACGGCAATTGATATCCAAGTGGTGGAGGCAACGGGGGGCGCCCTTGAGTCTGTATAGGTCTAAATTGGGGTGGACCAAACGCAACATGATGAGGAGATAAGTGATTATATGGGGGTCTATAATGAAATTGTTGATTACTATTTGGAGGAATATTATTAGGTGAAGTAGATAATGAAGTGGAATGTATTTGAGCTGAATCAGAACGACGATTTGTTGCTGTTAAAGGATCGGATCTAGTAGTAGTATTATGAACAACTGTATCAAAGCTTTGTGTACGGCCATGAATTTTTAACCTTTCCATATCAGCACTTGTTCTGGGAACGAGCTGATGGTGTTGCGTAGCATTTGGTAAGGGAGCATGAGGAGGAAGTAAAGAAGGATGATCGGGAAATCCGGCGTATTGCTGGTGATTTAGATTATATTGATATGAATTATCAACATCATGTTTATAACCATTTCCACTAGCTGTGCTGCTAACATAGTTAGTTGGAGAAATGCCCCCATCTTCAGCTCTAGGAGAGGTCCTTCCTAATACTCCCAACAGTTGATTTTTTTCTAATAAAGATTTTTTTTTCACTTCGAACCCTTTTTCTGTTAATACCCCATCCTTATATTCTTTTTCTAATACTGCTAATTGGAGTTCTGGTGGTAATGAATTATAATCCATTTAAATAATTGCTTTTTTGTTAAATCAATGTTTCTCAAGTATAAAAAAAATCTGTCAAATTAGATTCAATAATTAAGTGATGATAAATAAATAAGTTTTGTATTATTGTTATTTTTTTTAGTTAAGTGATCCAATTTTAAATCGTGTATACCACAATTTTAATTTCTTCTATTGATAAAAGTACTACCATTAATAATAAGTATTTGTTAAATATTAAAATAATAAATAATAATCGAAAATTGATTAGCAGAAGAAAGGTAACAAATTTATTAATTAGATTTAAACTTCTGTTCTTAACTACATATAAAAGAATCAAAAAAAAAAAAAAAAAAAAAAATAGATTCTTTAAGCCCATAACAAATTTTCACGAAAGCAAATTAAGCAAAAAGAACCTACCGAGTGTGTGAGACAAGAAATAATTCGAAATCCAGAATAAAACCAGAAAAGTCGCTCAACGACACTTTTTAAGCAGAATCTAATATAAGCACGTCTACTCAAAGCATGAGTCAAGTGGTAAATAATCTAAATATACTTTTATGGACGATTAATTATAAATAAATATAAATACGTTAAATCAAAAAATGGTTGGTGTGATAACATCCGACTAATTGGGTATACAAAGTGATGTAATAGTTTTCAAACATACTTGGTGAAAGCGGCAATTGGTAACGTGAATGCAGTATTCTATATGCGTGATAAAAATAACATCAAAGATTGTAATGTAAAAAAAAAATAGAATAAGCCATATGTCTTTTCTAATATATTTCGACATCACACGTGATCATTGATAAAAATAAAAATGGTTAAATCATAACGATAAATTAAATGTAAATATATTAAAGACGATATTTAAAATCATTAATATCTGCAGGGGATTCAAGCCATATATTTTATTTTTCCAATTATATCCTTAAAAAGCTGGATAAAAAAATATATTTTTTTTTGGATTTAAAATAATCGTTGATTTATTAATTTGTTTAGTAACCCATCAGTTATATAATGAACCCAGTCAGTTGAGCTGAAAATTCTTTATCACCTGATCCGGTGCCTTACGTGATAGGTTTTGATTAAGCTGAACATAGTATTATTATAATGATTCTCACGTGAATCTTTTCTTTCTCCCCTTCTGATTATGGAATTATTTTATTTTGAGAACAAATTTTTTATTTGGAATTAATATAAAGATTATATTCAAAAAAAAAAAAAAAAAAAAAAAAGAACTCTAGTAATAAGATAATTTTTGTTATAAGATTAAACTTCCTTCCTTATTAGTAATAAATAAATCAAATAAGTCAATACCGAAATCATTTCTTATCTATTAATATCTAATGACTCCTAGCTATTTCTGAAAAATAACCCAACAAATCGTCCATGGAAAACTCTAAAGTAATATTAGCATCAGGATAACATCTGTTAATCGTTAATGTAAATCTTTCATGACTACGAATTACTTCTTCCTCTATTGCATGCCATACAACTTGTAAAAGGCGACCTCCTTCTTCTTCCTTGAAATGCTTTTCAACTCGTTTATATAATGACTCAAGACCTTTCTTAATCTATAAGAAACGTTAAAAATTTTTCATTAAATATTTAGATTTAATTTTAGAAATATGTATTTATATTCTTACCTCTTTTCCGGGGTATTGTGATATAACTTTCTTTAATGCCGATTTATTGAATTGAATTCTGAATCCAACTTCTTCTGGAGCTGCATTTGTTCTCAATAAACTTTCTATACCTTCGAAAAATTCCTACATGACGAATATAAAAAACTTAATAGAAATACTAGTGAATATAAATATTCACTAAAACACACAGTGAACGCTTACCAGCATTTTTCCAAATGGTCTTCGAACCATTGTTCTAGCGTATGCATCCATATGTTTATCATAAGAACTCTTTGCATATCTCATAAATGGTTCAAGAATAATAATCCGACGTGAACGGATCTCAGAATAAAAATAATGCATATTCTCTGTTTATAAAATAAAAACGAGTCAGACATTATCTTAATCAAGGAGATTGGTTTTATTTGTATATTGCTTACCTAGAGTCATTATATGAGCATTCAATTGTTCTTTATCATCAACAGGAGAATCAGCATCTTTTGCAATGGCTTCAACACATTCAAACATTGTTTTAACAATACGCTCATAAGCTCTGTTTACAATACGGCGCATTTCAAGCTTTTCATCTTCAATCATTGAATGCTCGATACGTTCAACAAAACGCTTTAAATAAAATTAGTAAAAATTTAAATATATAGGGAATATTACATCATAACTGTAATCTTATTATATCAACTTACTGGAAATATGCGCATAAAAATAACAATTCCTTTTCGTTTTTTGGACGTAACTTTAGTCTCTTCGATTGCTTTAAGTTGCTCATTCTATTATTCATAAATTATCCTTAATATAAAGTTATTTAATTTCAAAAAAAAAAAAAAAAAAAAAAAAAAAAAAAAAACCCAATGTAAAATATCTTACAATGAAAATTTCAAACCTACTAAGACAATGTAATCTCACTTGTTGTAACATCCTTACAACAAAATCTTGTGCAATTTTTTCATTGGCATGCATATACTTTTCTAGAGAAACTATCATACCAATAACTTGACTTTATTCCAAAATAATAAATTATAATAAATTTTTTTTTCTCTGACAATAATTATCATTTTACATATTAAGATATTTATACTTGCATGTTGTCATGTTTACATCCATAATCGACAAACGAGAACAATTCTTCAGGTAGAAAACTGAAAAATTTTTCCATATGTTCACTAAAATAAAGCCTATATTAATATAAATAAATTTTTAAATTAATAAATTTCAATTAACATATATGATTTACACTAACGTTAATTTTTTTTTCATTTTATTATCTTCGATACTTCGATCCTCTTTTTTGTTTTCGGCTTTTTTTTTTTCAAGGTGGAAAAAATCCAAAATGAAATTTTGTTCATTAACCATAAGTGGTACAATGGTTTGAAGACAATGGTCAAAAGCCTAACAAAAATTATTAAATATAATTAAAAATTTTTTAATACTACAGAGACGAGTACTTGAATTATTATTTACCTCTTCCGGAGGGAGTTTACCGCCACCTCCATCTTTAAATTCCCAGGGTGGTTTTAAGCTTTCCGATGTAAGCCAATTATAACCATAACTTAAACTAGTACGATGACTTTGATTCAATGCAGCACTGAAGACTTATGACATACAATGTATCAATAAGTATCACTTAGATAAATATTATTATAAGATTCACGTCTCACCATAAGATGCTTCCTCTGCCAATTCTCGTTTCGACATCAAGTGTCTCATTTGTGAAAGATATGCTTTTGCCTCCTTCTT
>CAJVPQ010000597.1:0-25514 GCA_910591825.1 Funneliformis caledonium
TAAATGCATTTTATTTAATTCGCTTGATACTTCATTTTCATATTGAAAAATTGTCTCCTGTGAATAATCCATTGACGTTGACGGCGAAGGACATGAAGAAGGTAAGGGGGATGGGAACGGAGATAGGGATGGAAGGGAACTGGAATCTACATCCATAACCAAATCATCCGAATCATTGAAGCTAATTTTGATACGAGGATACTTCGAATCTATATTATTGGAACTTAAACTATTTTTTCTAACCTTCAAAGACATCCATCCCGATCTAATGCTATTTTTTCTACCCTTCAAAGACATCCATGTCGATTTAATGTTATCATCCTCTCGAATATTATTAAGTTCTAAAATTACTTGACGAATATTTGGTCTTTCAACTGGTTCAAGTTGCCAGCATTCTATTTATAAAAATAAAATAAATTCATTTGAAAATAAAAAGTTTATAAAAGAGGATTATACTTACTTTCATAAAGCTCAACAAATGTGGAATTTGTATTTAGAATAGGTTTCTCTCTTTTACCATTGAAAATATCTATAAGAGTTATTTCTTCAGTATCGAAAGGTGGTGAACGACTTGTTAATTCCCAGAATAATACGCCTAAGCTATAGATATCATATTGTTTTCTTAATTTATTATTAATATTATAAAAATTAAGATTATTAAAAGTGATAGGATCCATATAAGGAGCTACACCAATCAAATTTTCAGTGTAGTGTACTGATTCTTCTAATCTACGTGAAATTCTAAAATCTGCCAGTTTAATTGAATGTTGATGCACTAATATATTGTTCGAATGCTATGAAATTTTATAATTAACAATAGCGTAGGAATTATAATAAATCATGAAGTAAATTAACTTACAAGATCCCGGTGTATAATTCCATTATCGTGCAAATACGAAATTGCATCAGCAATTTCCTTGGCAAATTTTAGTTGATCCTTCCATTTAAAGGTGCTAGAATTTTCCTTTAAATATTGTCTTAATATTCCACCATTTGCATATTCAAGAACAAGTAAATAGTTTGTTCTTTTAGTAATTTCGACTAAAAAACTCAAAAAAATTAAATGACATTAATACTAAAAAAATTTTGTATTTAGCAAAAATTGGTTAATTATTATTGTACCTTCATTTTTTGTAATTCCCCAAAATATAATAATATTAGGATGAGAATGAACTTCCCTCATTATTTCAATCTAAATAATAAATATAAATATTTTTGATAATAGAAATAGATAGATATTTTAATAACATACCTCATTAATAATTTCTTTCATATTTAAATTTTTGTGAAATTTTTTAATTGCAAAAACTTCATTTTTCCAATTTACAGTAAAAACTGAAGCAGTTGATCCAGAACCAATTTCGGTTACATACTTAAAATCCGTATGATCATATAAAGTAATTTCTTTAGTATCAAACCATTCTGATTAGTAATAATAAAATTCCAATAAAATATTTTAATGTATAACATTTTATATATAACAGAATTTATTATCGAGTTGAAAGTTAATTTAAAAGTTAGAAAACTAAACAATGATAATATATTCCAAGGAAAAAATAAGATCTAAAACTAGAAGTTTGTTAAAAGAATAGGTTACCTTCAGCGTCTTCGTCATAATAATTATCTAATAAATGAAAATATAATTATAGAATACATTAAAAGTTTCTTATTTGTTATGATTTGCTATATTTCTTACCTGCATTATCAAATGCCGATTTTACCATTTCTCCAATATCATCATACTCTACACAATTTATAATACAATTATACCAAAAATTAAATTTCTTATATAAGTTCTTTGCTGCAGGCCTTCGGTCCGGATTAGCATTTATACATTTATTAACAAAGTCCTTATATATTTTAGGAGTCTCTTTTCCAAATTCTGGTATACACTTGTTTTTAAATAGAAAATTTCCGGATGATAATTCAATCATAACCATACCAAAGCTATAGATATCAGAAGCTAAAGAGTATGATTCTCCCTTTATAATTTCGGGGGCAATATATTGCAACAATTCCAATTCATTATTTATCGCGATTGTCTGTTTAATTGATTGAGTTAGTTTAAAATTCGTAATATAAATTTTTGAATCATCATCTAGCATTATACTTCCATAATGGAAATTATTATGACTATATCCTAACTCATGTAAATTCCTGAGTTTAAATGAAGTATCACGTAATATTTCAATTTTTTGTTTCCATAATAACTTTTTATCATTTTCAAGTAAAGTCCGCAAAGATTTTTGATTTCCATAGTGTGTGATCATTATAAATTCTTGAGTTTCTGGATGTTTAGACATTCCATAAAACTTTGATGAAATAGCAACTTCTATGTTAGAGAATTCCCAATGGTTTTTAATCTATAATTTAAACAAGATACAATTTTTATTAATATTAAATATAATTCACACCATTAATAAATAGTAAAGATTTTTCTATACTGAACAGTTAAATTATATAACTCGCATAATTATAAATTGAATGATCTAAATAGGAAATCAAATAGAAAGCTATACCTCATTTAAACAATCAGCTGATAAATTAAATTGTTTCAAGAAAACTTTTACAGGTTGTGGTTCATTTTTCAAATTTCCATTCTGCTCAAGGTAATTATCTCTACCATCCAACCATACCGCCAAATAAACTTTATCAAAGCCATCTTCATATAATTCTATGTTAGTAAATCTATCAAATGATATCCATTCAAGCCATCTTCCGCCATTCCTTGCTTTATACATAGTATTTTTGATAAATGTGTCAATACGAACATCTCCACTGGTCCATCCTTCGCTTATTCGATATGGAGAATCGCATTTTTTTACATTGTTTTTCAATAAGTTCTTCGTCGCAATAGGAACATTTTCTATTTTTTATTATTTGCATTTTATTTTCGTCATTATCAAAATTATCAGCATATGCATTATTACTTTCTGTATCTGTAGCAATATTACATGAATTAATATATTTTGTTAATTATTTATAAATATCTAAATTTGAATTTACCTTTCAAGTCAAGTTGTTCTTTTACAATTTTCTTATTAAAATTTCTTTCGTTCAATGTATATCCGATTAGGTCTAAGCAACAATCCTTTCCACCAATATCAAGGTTCAAAGTTTTATAATCTGATGATAAAATACAAATTTGGACATCAATATTTGTCAAAGAATCCATACAATCGGCGTCATCCAAACTCGAATGATTAAGATTTGTATTAGTATATATTTGAAAATAAATATAATTCTTTGACCATTTATCCAGCTTTATATTTATAGGCTCATAATATTTTGTTGATAAATAAGCATTGACAAAAACAGTATATCCTCGAGATAATTGGTTAGAAGTTTCAACTGAATAGTAATAAAGATCGGGTTGTAATGTAATAGATTTTGTAAAATAAACCAACTGTAATTCTCGATTCTTTGGACTAAATACTGATAATTTCGAAGGTTTTCCAATAATCATCCATAAAATAGAACATTCTGTAATTTTAATATTTTGATCTTTTAAGGTTCTTATCATCACAGAGAATCCATTAAAGTCACATAATCCAAATGAAACAAAAATTTCCGATTTTAAACCATTATTAAACATAATTGATCCAAAAACTTGAAAATTTTCATCTTCCAACGATGGTTCTATATTGATTCGTTTATAATGCTCAGTATTATTAATATTTAAATCTTTCAAATCCACAATCCCTGTCATTATAATTTTAAAATTATCTTGCTCATTTAATATAACATCTATTTTATTCCGTTGATCTTCTCCGAGGATTTTATATAAAGAAATTATTTTATCATACTCAATAATTTCTAAATAATTATTTGTATTTTGAATCCAATTAGATAATTCATCTTTTTTAATAACATTTCCTTTTTGTGTCAAAAGATATGAAAATTTAATTTTATCTAAATGTGATTTTAAGGATCCAAATTCTAGTGATCCTAAATCAACTTGTTCGGAAATTTCGGGAGAGGCGGTGTTTGGTAAAATATTTTTAAGAGATTTTCCCAATACAATATTTAACGGAATAAAGTGCCCATACTCGTCAAATACATCTTTCAAACTTGCAAATGGCTTCATATCATCAAGCGCGGTTTCTATAGCTTGTTTAAATTCTTCTGAAGGTTTAATGTCATCCTCATTCAATAAAATTCTATATTTTTCACATTTGACCAGAAGATGTGTATAACCTAAATAACTTAAATCATCAGATTCAATACAACTTTTCATAAACGGAAAAAATCCTAAATTATTAGCCGAATAAATATTATTGGATAATAAAAATTCTTCTAAATTGGTTTTTGGTTTGATCAATTCCAAATCAGAATAAGCATTACCACTTGCATATACAAAAGGAAACTTGATGAGATTAATGGCTATTCTCTTTCTAATTTCTAATTCAAAATGTTTATTAATTGATAGATAGGCCTTGAAGAATATGAAAATCTTTAACCCATTTTGTCAACTTGATATACATAGAGTCTTCAATCCACTCTTCCAAGCTTAATTTCTCTTTAAAATTAGCAATTTCAGGTTGCTTATCAACTAAAGTATCTTCCAATGATTTATTGGATCTTAAATCAGAAATGGGAATGAGACTATTGTAAGAAATTATATCAACCACATTCTTTTGATATAAATCATCCATCCAAACGGCTAATTTGTCAAGAGTATTTAACTCTTTCCCATCTGATGTCCTTATTTTCGGAAAAAAATCTATAGTAATAAATGAATTTTCTTTATTGTATTTAGCTGAATCATATGCCCAAGTTAAATGAGATTTATAAGCATCAATTTGTGTTGAATCTGACTCAAAATCATCGATAAATAATTTACCACCAACCAAAACTTTTCTTGAAAACAGATGACCGTACATCTCATGTAACTTTTCATCATCATCATACATAAAGCTCAAAAAAGACTTCAATGATTCGGCGTTATATGTAATTTCTGCAACCGGAAAAAGTATACATATATCTGATGGCTTTAAAACTTTGTTAATATTAATATTGTCAGGATAAATAGCCAATAAATTTGTGCGAGACTTGTGATCATTGATAAATGTATATACTAAAGGTTGTCCATTATACAAACTTATATCCAATTCACCATCATCTGATACTACAGCATGTTTACTATGTTTCATACTTTATCCGTCCAAGAATAAGCCATGATTTAACTTAAATTGTTGAATAGTTTGTTGCTTAGGTGATAAATCTAAATCCATTTGATTATTTGCATTTAGTGATGATATCATTGATTTTAAGTTTGTGACGACATCTTGAATAGTTGGTCTCATATCTTGATCTTCATCCCAACATTCTAATAAAAAAAAAAGATTTAAATATGAATTTGCATTATTGTTAATAATTTTAATTTATCAAAAAATAAAATAATTGCTTACTTGTGTAAAGATTAGAATATTCCTTGGGTGTTCCCTCCACTATGCATTCTCTTGATCCACATGCAATCTCCATAACCAGAAATAAATCATATTCTTTTTTAGCAAAGGGTTTTATCCCACTAGATAATTCCCAAAATAATACACCAACGCTATAAATATCACTTTTTTCATTCAACGTATTCTTTCCAATTTGCCTTTCATCACTTGGTGAATTTTCGAGTGGCTTTTCTACTTTTATTTTCTTTCTTGTAAGATTAAATACTTCCGGATCAATGTATGGAACTGTATCAAATGAATTTAATGAAGTATTTTCATAAGATTCCACGTCACCTTTAATACGCACACTTAATCCAAAATCGGCCAATTTAATTGAACTTTGATGCACAAGCACATTGTTTGGATGCAAATCTTTATGTATGATTCCTTTTCCATGCAAGCATTCTATTGCACTTGATATTTGAAGGGCCAAACTATACTTGTCTTGCCAGTTCAATGAATGAAAGCTTTTTTTCAAATAATTACGAAGTGTACCTCCATCTGCATATTCTAAAACCAAAAAATAATTTTTATCTACAAAAAAAAAATTATTTGAATTTTTTTTTATAGTATATATTATAGCGTATAAACCTTTTAAAAAAAAATATTTACCCGAATCAATTTTAGTTATTCCAAAAAATTTTATAATATTTTCATTATGAATATTCCAATGTAAATTTATCTTAAAAAAAAAAAATAAAAAAAAACTTTTATTTTTTTTATTTATTTATTTTTTTTAAAAAAAAAAATCTTAACAATTGCTCATACCTCGCAGATAATCTCTTTGACAGTATCTTTATCTAAATTAAATGATTTCAACGCAAAACATTTTTCACTTTTCCAATTTGCTCTATACACTTTCCCAACTAACCCACTACCTATTTCTTCAATATTACTAAATTCATTATATTCATAGTAATTTATACGTCTATTCTCTATACTTCTTTCGATCCAATCAATTGAAGACATTTAAAATACAATAATTCAAGTAAGTAAAAAGAAATTGAGTGAAATTTTTATAAATTGTCACTCGATAACATAATATAGTGAGTGATATGCAGGTAACACAATATCGAGGAGTCAATGTCGGAGTCAAACTCCTGATATATATGGTAACACAATATCGCCGATCAACACATAAATAACTGCCTGCTAACAAAATTTTCATACTTCGTTCTTTAACAAAATGTTTGACATTTCAAATATTTTCCCGAATAATGTAGATGTAGCGGTAATTATAAAAAACATGGAAGAGCGTCCAAAGTACGTCAAATTAAATCTTAAAGATAATTTATCAAAGATTCGTCAAGATTTGAAAAAAAATGATATTATTAATAGTACATTATCATTTTCAAAGTATCTTGAAATTAACGATGAATGTGCAGAAATTTTAGATGAAGAAAATTATCTCTTAAGTCAGATTATATATAATAATAATAATAATGGGAGGATTTTATATTTAGTTAGAAGTTCAAAAATTGACTGGAAATTTTTTAACGAAAGTCATAAATTAGATTTTGGATGTACCATGGGAATTGACGGAATTATAAGAGCGAATTTAAAAGCATTCATCATTCAAAATTGTGATTCGAGTAAATTTGGTGTTGAAGGATATCGAAGAAGGAAAGTTAAAATAAAAACAAAAGAAAATTGGATGATGAATACAAATTTAATCTTTGATATTGCTGTGAAAAATTTTTTAAATTTAGAAATATCAAGAGAAACATCGAGAGATGATACGTTAAACTTTGAAAGTAGTAGTGAATTTGTAACATTTGGTAAATTTTCTTTGAAAATTAAAGATTTAGAACCAACCTCGGAATTTCTCAATGCAGTGAAAAAAGCAATAAAATCTAAAGACCCTAACAGTTTTAGACAAATTACTAGGGATTTCGGTCTGTTTATCCCAACCGAAATTATTTTAGGAGGAAGAGTAAATTATGATGATGTAAAGTTATCAGAAGGTAATTTTGTAAGAAGTTCTAAAGGGGGCGCTATTAAAGTAGATCAAGCTCTTTTCAAGGCAAAGTAGCCATCGTTTCTAGTAGTTCGAGAGAAAATTCAAATTATTATAGCTCCGATCGTGTTAAATTAATTGGTGGGGAGCAACCCAAAAACCTAAACGAATTTGATGAGAAAGCTTGGGTTGAATCTTTAAATGATTCTAACAATTGTTATCCTATAGAATTTCGAGAATCAATTAGTATTTTTCAAATTTTGCCTGATAACTTACGCAGACAGGTCATTGAATCTGTTGGAAAAAGGATACATTATACAAAGTTTGAAGAGATCAAGTATACCTTAAAGGAACGTGGTAGTGCAAAAATCTTTCCATTGGAAATGTCACCAAAGATCTCGAAAATGATGAAAAACAAAGATGCAGATTGTAACATTTTTGCAACCGTTATTGATGTAATGGGATCAAAAAATGATTTTTTTACATGCCAAATTCTTTGTCCGCCAGGAGGAAAACCAGACCTCATAATTCATTGCATTCAAGATACACCTCAATTACGTATATGCGAATTGAAAGTTGGATGGATGGTAATTGGATATTATACAGATTTCAATTCTATACTTTCAGATTTAAAACTCAATTAAATGTTCTGAAAAGTGATTTCACTTTTGTTGAGAATGGACCTGCGATTAATACAGAATCATTAAGTTTTGAGTATGACCCAATCATTAGAGAAATCCCTCCTTGCTTAGGAATTCCAGTGTTGAGTAAATTAGATTCCTCAAATAGATCCATCGTTATAGGACATCATTTTTTCAATCCTCAAGAAAATAAAATTGGAAAGTGCACATATTCTTATTGTTCAAAAAGTAATCAATGTACAACGCTACCCGATTTTACTTTTTATACGCTTATTATTTCAAATTATATTATTCCCGATGATTTTGGCTCCATTTCTTGTCAAACATCACGTTCTATTATGTCGTTTAGGAGACAATACACTGTTCTCAATAATGACATCAAAGAAGAAAATACTCGTTTAAATTATATTAGCATATATTCTACAAAAGTAGCTAAATACGGAGCTATTTTTATAAAGCGGATTGACAATCAAGTTAAAGTCAAATTTGTTCCTTGTAAATGTGGAACCACTTGTATAAATAATTCAGAATTATTAGAAAAAGATATTGATTTTAAATATTTTAACCCCCCAAATATCAGGTATTTGTTTTTATTATCCGATCTTTATTTGCTTTTTTTTTTGTTATATTGATAATTTCTTTTTTATTTTTTAGGGACAATGATTCCAATTTGTAATAAAAATTCAGACTAGATTAGATAAATTCTTAAGATATTCTTCACTACTCTAAATTATATATACTTTACAGAAACCTATCGATTTTGAAATATATTATAAACATATTACTGACAGATAGCAATTTTTTATTCGACATATGGTCAAAAAATTTTAACGTAGGTGATATGTTTGTAAGATGTTTTACATATAAATAAAACATATTTGTAATATTATTCCACATTTCGAAAATTAAGTTGAAATTTATATTAAATATTAACTTGATGGAACAAAGAATTATTACGCATATAAAATAAAATAATTAACATTATAATATTTTGCAAATATTAGCATATGTAAATTGGTGCAGTGTTTGGTCATGCAAAGACCAATAGATCAAATTACCATAGGGTCTATTGGTCTAATAGACTATTGAATGACTCAGGTCTATTACATAATCACGTGATTTTAAATAATTGGCAAATATAATGATAAATATTTTTTATCTTCAAAAAAAAAATGCCATACTGTATAGAGATTAAAATTGATCTTTTAACTTATATTATTTGCATAAAATAATTTAATTTTAATCAAAAAAAAAAAATTAAAATTACTAGAAAAAAAATTTAATTATAGTTACTTAATTCATTCTGGGGCCTTACAAAAATATCAGCATCCTCACCTTGATGTCGGTGCAGCATCGTACTGTCGGTAATAAAATTTAAATTTGTGAAAATCTCAACAGTAACTACCTTTTTTTTACTTCATTAATGATCTCTGAAATCCATACTATAGATTTAATCTCAGAGGTATTCACTTATTGAATTTTGCTAAAATCAAAATTCTCCATATGATTTATGTGTGAGAGTGTTATAGTTAAGCGAAAATTTTTGTAGGTAATTAATTTCGGAAATCTGAAAGACTATTGGAGTATCGTGTAAAATTTTTTGAAATGATATAAAGCAGGGACTCGCATTATATGGCCTTGACAGTATTTCGCTTTCTATCTAACATTTGTTTCATTTATCTGAAAAATTAATAAAGATTTATTCGCTTTCATTCTTTTTCACTAAGTTAAGGAAAGATTATTGTAGCGTAAATAATTATTTGCAGAGTAAACTACTTTCAAGCCTTTTTTCCGATTTTCTACCCTCTCCCTCACTACATCCGCTTATCATTATCCTCTTGATTCCTTTTCATAGTATTTTTTTAAAAATTTATTAATTTCCATAAAAAATAGTCGATTCTGATGAGTTGTTACTGATTTGATGTACTACTGTACAGAGCCAAATTCATCACATTTTTAATTATCTATCTCCTCTTGAAACATTTTTCTATTTGGATGAATTGTACTAAGTACTCCTACAATTGAGTGAACTAAATAACGTGACTTGAATAAAATATCTTCAAATTCAACAAAGAAATGTTATAAGGACCACGACAATCTTCTGGAATGTAAAATGTTGAACATGTTATTTATCATCAAAGAATTTATCCAGTGTGTAAACCCTTTGTTGTTTGCCGTGGTACAGAATCGTCAGAGGATGTGATCTTATACAAAAGTTCAATAAAGTAGTTGCGACTAGCAAAAGGGTCATCAATGTAAGCAACTAAAGCCTTCTCTCCTAACGCGCTGCACGTAATATCTTCTCATTAACATTTGAATTGTACGATATATTTTCTTCATCTAGTCTAGCATTTTTACACATATCCTTGCAGTTGGTGGTTCCATCTCCTTGAGCATCCTAAACTATAGTCATTAGTGAATAAAATCATTCTTCCTGAATAATCGAAGTCAAATATTTTGCTCTTTTACAATTATAGAAAAATTTCTTATATCACTTCACTAAGCCGTTTCATTTTAATAATTTTGACCAACTGGGAATATAATGATTGTTAATAATCCTGAGTTAAAGTGTCCAAAATCCAATAACAGCATCTTACCCTTTATGTTCCAACTCGAAAGAGAAAAAAATTAATAAATATTTAATCACTCCGGCCGTCAGAAATTAAAAAAAAATGTAAAAATAAAAAATAAAAAATTGAACTTTGAACCTGAAGAAAAAATGACGATTAGTATATGTAATATAAACAATAGGGTAAAAATATTTAATATAAAACGTAAAATTTTGTTTTTAATATATAATGATTTTCTTAACAAAAGAAATTTTTGGCATTCAAATTGAGATCGATGCGTAATAAATTAATCGAAACTGAAAATCAAATCATTTTAAATTGATTCTACTTATTTAATCAATTCTATTCTCTAAATAAAAGTTGAATTAATTAAATATTACATTTATAGATGTTTATGCCTTTGCAATTGATATTCTATAAATTAGTTGACTGTAAATAGACTTTGTGCAATGTCGGAAACGAACCACAGTAATTGGTTTAATTGAATATTTGTGATTTTGCACGACATTTGCAAAGAGAGTAAGTCTCTGGATATTTCGACAGATTAACCGTAAATTTTAATGTTTTAATTTATATTGTTCATATCATTGCATCGTGTTTGACGAAATATGAGAGAATTTACACAACTATGAAGCGAATTATGCGAAATATTATTCGTTGCTGCAATGATGTCAAAAGTTGTAATAATAAAGGATGCGTATAGTTCGAAAGGACATTATTTGCTACTAATTTACTTTTAATTTTATTATGAAATTTTGAAATTGTACAGTTGAGAGATATGGGAAGTTTGCTAACTCCATCAAAAATCCTCGGGAATGTGACATGTGACCAATAATATGCTAAGACCGTAACAAATAGATATGCGTGACAAATAAGATTTCGCCACTCCAAAAAAACTGTCCCCTGAATAAATAATAAAAACGGAATCTTGTGGGGTGTGACAAATATTTTATTATAATCACGTGTCCGAGGTTTTTTGATGCGTGATCCTGGTGAAGATGGATATATGACGACTTAATGTGTCAACTAGAAATCAATAAGAAGAAGATCTCGCGCTTTTTCATTAGAACCTTTATCAAAAAAATTATAAAAATAATGATGATGATGCTTTTTAAAAACATGTTTTCCTGTGTCAAAAATAATTGTTAGGTTTTTAATATTGAGTTTTTTAAATAACTCTGATTCTATTTCCTCACTTTGTCTCTATTTCTTCAGATGTTTGATCAGTTCTTTGTTATGATCTTATTATAATTGTTTTATTTAATCCAAAATTTATTTTATTAAGAGTAATTGTATTAAAATGAATAAATAAATTGATGTTTAGAAAGAAATGTGTGTTATTCTTTTATCAAGATCGAAATACTCAGCAGATGTTATTTAACTTTTAAAGTGCTTGCGTATTATATGAGTAATATATTTGTCCATTGTGACCGAATAATAATTTATTTACATTACCAAACATCACATTTTCTTTAGAAAATTTATACATGACATGATGACATTTTCCATATTAAACTAAGAACCGGCTAACAACGGAATTCATATCATAAAAACGATCTCGAAAGAAATCAAAAGACACTTCAACCTTCGAGATTCAACTTTTCTAACCAAAGTAAGTATATTTTACAGTAATTGTCAAACACTTGGGTTGCTTTGTGATCGATCACCTAGACTACTGTATGTCATAAAGGTTATTTCTCCGAACGTTCACTTAAGCTATTCGGGCAAAGGTGGTTCTTTCTAATAACACAATGAATCTTCAAACAATTATTATATCACCTAAGCTATACCGCAAGGGTGATCTTTATGGATCAACCGTCTGAGGAAACTGTTAGCAAAGGTATTTCGTTCTGTGAACGCAATAGAAATCTAATTTGAATAAGGCCTACTGGTTCTGGAAAACGAATCGGCTATGCATCTTCCTTATTACACATTAATAAAATATTACTACTTAATTAACACCGTCATTAACGAAATTTTTTTTTATATATTAAGGACGAAGAGGAGCAAAAAATCAATTACTAGTAAAATTCAATGCAAAGGAAAAATGGAAATGTGATTATTTACTTTCATCTTATAAAATTTAATCTTGGTAACTTTATGAACGATCTGACGGATGTATTGTGAATATTTCATATTATCTGAACTAACGATTTCATATCCTTCGATTTAAATTTACACGGCCATCATAGCTGGATCGATAATCAGGCGTTGTCCTGTTCAAAAGTCCAGGATTAAACCCCGGAAGACTTTTAAGATCGGCGATGTATTGATATCTAAGCACGATAACGTCGCTGAAATTCTTTCTAACCTAGGCTTGCTGAATTTGCATTGAAAGCCACATTAAGCAAAGATGAAAGGGAGATATTACGTAAGATATCAAACAAGCGGAAACCGGGGAAGAAATGATAGTCCACTGGTATCCCGGAAACCACCTTCAAGTGATCACAGGAAATTTTCGTAATTTTACCAATAACATTGGGATTCTTCAAGCGGTCCTAAGTGTTCCTAAAGTCCCAAGAAAATTACAAAGAATTATTTTTACAATTTATTATTAAGCTTGTTATAATGTTTTAATGAGCTATTTATTAAAAATAAATAATAAACCCACTTGGAATACCAGAAATTCTTAAAGATTTAGGACCGGTCCCATACTTAGCGATTCCATAAAAATTGCCAATTTTGAATATTATAAAATATTTATGACATTTTTTTGATGGGTTACTTATTATAGATAAATGATTAAATTTCTCTAGAGTTAGTAATCTCTTAAATCGTAAGTACCGGTTAAGGACCACTTAACATCCCTAGGAATCTTTAAGTTCCACCGTAATTTGAGAATTCCATTCCTTTTCTTTGTGCGTCGGGTGAAAATTCGCATCTCATAATTAGGGTTAGAACCGAAAAGTCCGGGATTAATCCATGGTTTAATTCTTTAAATTAGACCAGGAACCCCTATTTAATTACGAGTTATTGGGCTTTATTGCATATTAATATTTCAAATCAATATTTTTTGATTTGTCAGTACATGGCTAAATTAAAGACTATTGATAATTGCAAAAAACTAACTTTAAATTATATGTAGGGTTCTTCAAATGGTTTATTTTCTATGATACAATGCAAATAAAATTTTACCATGAGAGTCAGTAGGGTTAGATTTATAGCACGATTTATTTCAAACTTAGCAAATTATTTAGTAATAAATTAAATAATACAAATAAAAAGAAAAGTATTATTAAAAATTCAGGATTTCTGAAACATTTTTAGTCTAAAATATCAAGTCCAAATATAATTACTTAAACCTTAATGAAATTCTTAATATATGAAGTGTTAAAATTTCGAAACAAAGAAGATATTGTTGTATTCAGTTCTTCGTTTATGTATTTTAAACAATTTTGTAATGTAAGCAGAAGGTATTAATGAATAATTATTGAATATAAAATACTAATAAATCGGAAATTAAAAATAAAATAATAAACGATGTTGCATATGCGAATTTATAAAGTTAAAACGGCGAAAATCGAAATTATCGCGAAGGTGTAAAAAGGAGGATTGCGAAGAGAATGTATTCAAAGAAATATATTAAAGGCGGTATATTGAGCTGTTTTAGGATTTCAAGCTCGATATATATAAAAAAATATTAATTATATTCGTGGGCCTATAAGTTCTACATAGCCAGCCTGGCATCTTGAACATTTGTCATACTGGCACCTTGACAACCTGGGCACCTTGACATCCTGCAGCCTGGAGATCTATTTTTTTTTAAAGGAGTTCGATTTTTAGGCCTGGCAAATGATCGTCAAAAGACTAACTATAATTATCAAAACGATTTACATGCGGAGTTATGAAGATTTCGGGCCGGAATTACATTCAATCGTAACAATATAAAGAAAGTTCAATATTTATTAAAAAAAGAGAGATTTTGTTTTAGAAGAATTGTAACATAATAATTTTAACCTGTTGTTTATCAAGTTCTGATACAGCATATTCATAATGTGGAAAGGAATATAAATAGTCCGGACAACGCATTAAAAGGAAAGTGAGGGATACTAACCTCAATAACAAATCAGCACGGGTTGAATTAAATTAACATCGTATAGGAGGCGATGTATTTATTCTGAAAGTGAAGAAACTGCAGATGCAAGACACTGGTTTCAATTATTAGTAAATATTTGAGGGACTTGTTTATTCGTCACACTTGATTTGTGACAAATAAGCACCAGCCAATAGAATCAAATCCACTAATTTACCTTACGATCAGATTCAACAATACATTAGTATCTGAAATTCAACAAATTTTCCAGAAATTTCCGTAAAAAAAAAATTGTGTTTTAATATATATATAGTTATAAGCCATATCCCTACTTAATCTATGAAAAAAAAAATTAATTTTAATGATTCTAGTATATGGAAAGTTTTCTACTAATCACGAACCATTAGATTTCTAAATATAAATTAAAATTACTATAAAAATATATTTGGTAAATGATAAAAATTTATTCATAAAGTACAAATATGATCTAAAAGCACATGTAATTACAATATGACTGACCAGCTGGTACGATGCAAAATCATTGACCGGAAATTCGATCATTTAATCGATTATCACAAACTAATAATGGATAACTTGGGTAAAAAATTACATTTTTATTAGATAATACTAATTTTCGAGTCATCATCAAAATTTACCGTCACGCATCATACAAATCTAGATATTGTAATTATAAACTAAAAAAAAAAATTCTGAAAAGCTATCCACACGTTTTATGATAAAAAAATTGCGCCACTATACTCGGAATAATCGTTCGTAGCAAAGTGATCGGCATTTACGTGACTTTGAAATTGCTGTATAAATTCTTAAAGTCAATACTTTGGTTATTCGGATGATCCGGATAATATTTAAAAATCCTTCATACTTATTTAATACAATGTACTCATAATTTGAAATATTCCGTTTGTCATTGTTGAAAAATTATTATTCTCAGGAAGGATAATTTTGTTAATTTATTTAAAAGTTAGTATTGAAATTAATAATGAGATTTTAGTATTCGAAACATGAACATATTTTTTATTGATACAGTATATATTTAAACAAAATAATTTAAAAAGAAATTCCATATTCACTACATAATTTCTTAGCTTTAGGATGAGCTGCCAAAGCAGCACTTCTTAAATATTGGGCACCTAGTGCCTTATCTTGTACAATACCATTGATACCATTCCAATAAGCTTTTCCAACGATAAACATGGCTGCTGGATCTTTTGAATTAGCTGAATTCTTTAAATATTTAAAAGCTTCGATATAATTATTTTCCTTTTGCCATAAATGCATTCCATATCTTAATTGAGCGGAAGGATTTCCTTTATCAGCAGTTTCTTTAAATATATCAATGGCATTTTTGATCCTTTCTTCCTCATTAATGGGTTGTAACTCAGGAATATCTTCACCATGATGAAAATAATAATACCCTACCCAATATTTTGCCTCAACATTGGTTATTGAGTGAAATTTGAAACTATTCCATGCAACTAGTTTGCTTCCATTACTGGATTTGTGTTCGCGAATTGCATCTCCAACAGGGAGAATTTTAAAAGTTACGGGTGATGAACTTTGATTATTATTTGTTGATATATTTTCCTTGTAGATCTCTGAAGAATAATTGGGCGTCGAGGCTTTATTTTCAAAATTAGAATTGGAACTAGTGTATTGACGAGGACCTATCAAATTATAAAGATCGCGACAAATACAAGATATAGTTGAACGCCACGCTGGTTCATACTCCATAGCTAAATAAAATTGAGAAAAAAATGGTAAGATTTTAAATTTAAAATTTTATTATTTTATCCGATTGTAACACACCTCTAGATACGATTTGTTTCCATTCAGAGGGCACATCATCTGAAAATGGTTCATAATACTTTTCTTGTATACGTTTTCTAATACTACCGAGTATTTCTGATTTATCTAAATCAGAATGAGGTTTTCTTAATTCTGCAATTTCCCACAGTAATGCTCCAACGCTATATAATATTAAAAAAGTTAAATAAATTTATTATATTGTAAAAGTTCTTATCGCGATCTTTGATTTAATAATTCAATTTACCTGAAAATTTCACATTTAGTATCATAAGGAACCTTTTTTCTTTTATCGTTATTTTTATCATATAATAATTTTTCTGGGGACATATACCTTATATTCTCTGGGTTATGTGAAATATTTCTTGTAATATCTGAAAATTTTTTGCTTAGACCAAAGTTTGCTATTCTAACCTTGTGATCTTGATTTATTAAAATATTTGCCGACTGGATATCATGATGAAGGATCTAATTATAATAATTTTTTTTTTAAGATAAAAAAAGACAGATTCAAAATTAACGATTTTTTAAATTGCTTACCTCACATTCATGGAGATACGCGACACCACGACAAATATCTAAAGCAAATCTTATCTTAGTTCCCCAATTCATATGCTCTCTAAATTTGGTATAATACTCATGTAAATTACCAAATTCCATCCATTCAGTAATCAAATAATATTTGGAATCCTCTTGAGCCACACCAAAAAATCTTATAATATGATCAGAATTTTTTAATTCTTTTAGAAGATTGACTTGTCTTCTGATTTCAAACTGAGTTTGCATCTCATCCGAAGATGTATTATTTGAAAATTCTTTAAATGAAACGTAAGTACAATCTTTGACTGAAGCGCGTTTTTCAATCCTTCTTGAAGGACAAATATTTGTTCTAGAATAAGAATTGCCTTCAATTAATGGTTCGTTTGCTTCTACAGTTGTTATAATATGTGAATTCGTGTTTGGGATAGTTTTGTTTTGTTTTTTGAATGTTTTGTTTCTCTCGGCAACTCGATCCATTTCAGTAAGGAATTTCTGTTGAGATTGATTATCTTCAGAGACGCCATGAACAACGGTCAATATATCTTTGATTTGGCTTACATCATGTTGTATTGTTGCAAGTTCATCTCTAGATTGTATGGTAAAAGAAAAATTTAACTTAACCATATATCAGTCAAATTCCTCCGTAAGCTTATGAAAAGTTTCGTTGATATCACTCGTATGAAAAAACCTTTGAAGTTTGTATTAGTGACTAATATCCCTAATAAAGTTTCTAATTTTTTTTATACATTTAATAAACTCTTTAAATATGCTTAGATTTTCATGCCTAAAAAAAAACTTCATGTTTTCGGTTTTTCTAATATTTAAATCTCTTACTGCAGCAATTGCACAATTATACCTTTGTAAAAGAGCACTACATAATTGTTTATTATGTTCGGCCTTTTCATACAACATTACAATTTAATTTCCCAATGAGAGGAATGTTTTGATTATTGGATAAAATTCTTCGAAACTTTGAGCTATTGAGGAGAATTCCCCTCTTAATTCTGGTTTATCTTCACAAACCTCCATTTCTTTTTCCAAATTATTATTTAAATGCATTTTTAATTCGCTTGATACTTTATTTTCATATTGAAAAATTGTCTCCTGTGAATAATCCATTGACGGAAGGGAACTGGAATCTACATCCATAACTGAATCATCCAAGCTAACTTTGATACGAGGATACTTCGAATCTATATTATTGGAACTTAAACTATTTTTTCTATCCTTCAAAGGCATCCATGTTGATTTAATGTCATCATCCTCTCGAATATTATTAAGCTCTAAAATTACTTGAGAAATATTTGGTCTTTCAACTGGTTCAAGTTGCCAGCATTCTATTTAAGAAATAAATTAAGATTATATTATTATGTGATATTGATTTGAAAAGTAAAAGTTTAATAAATACTTACTTTCATAAAGCTCAACAAATTTGGAATTAGTATTTAGAATAGGTTTCTCTCTTTTACCATTGAAAATATCTATAAGAGTTATTTCTTCAGTATCGAAAGGTGGTGAACGACTTGTTAATTCCCAGAATAATACGCCTAAGCTATAGATATCATATTGTTTTCTTAATTTATTGTTAATATTATAAAAATTAAGATTATTAAAAGTAATAGGATCCATATAAGGGGCGACACCAATCAAATTTTCAGTATAATGAATTGATTCTTCTAATCTACGTGAAATTCCAAAATCTGCCAGTTTAATTGAATGTTGATGCACTAATATATTTTTAGAATGCTATAAATTTTATAATTAATATTAGTATAATAATTATAATAAATCATGAAATAAATTAACTTACAAGATCCCGATGTATAATTTCGTTATCGTGCAAATATAAAATTGTATTTGCAATTTCTTTAGCGAATTTTAGTTGATCCTTCCATTTAAAGGTGCTAGAATTTTCCTTTAAATATTGTCTTAATGTTCCACCATTTGCATATTCAAGAATAAGTGAATAGTTTGTTCTTTTAGTAATTTCGTCTAAAAAACAAAAAAATTAAATACATTAATACAAAAAAATTTTGTATTTAGCAAAAATTGTTAAATTATTATTGTACCTTCATTTTTTGTAATTCCCCGAAATTTAATAACATTAGGATGAGAATGAACTTTCCTCATGATTTCAATCTAAAATAATAAATATAAATATTTTGAAAATAGAAATAGATAAAATAATTTAATAACATACCTCATTAATAATTTCTTTCATATTTAAAATATTGTGAAATTTTTTAATTACAAAAACTTCATTTTTCCAATTTACAGTGAAAACTGAAGTAGTCGATCCAGAACCAATTTCGGTTACATACTTAAAATCTGTATGATCATAAAAAGTAATTTCTTTATTTTCAATGGATTTTTTTAGCCACTCAGAAAATAACTTAACTTCCACAATAAATTTAATATTTTTAAAAAAAAAAAATTAAAAATAATATTAACGATTTGAAAGTAAGTACCTTTTGTTGATGCAACACAGATTTCTGATGCAGCCTCATTTGTCATTATATTTGATGCACCTGATACTCCATTATCGTCCTGTGATTGGCTGGAATAAACGGATTCATTTCTGGTTTATTATGATAATATTGCGGATTCAAATTTATACGGGGTATCTTCAACTCTTTCTCTATTCGTTGTATCATTATTATCAGTACTTTGACGCTTTTTGCTCTTAAAAGTTTCCCATTTAAATTCTCTACTTGCATAATCATGATATGTATCGTCCTTTTGAATTGAATCGAGTACAAGTTGAGTTATCTCATTCATAATTTTGTGTATTTCTGGATCTAAAGGTGTTTTCATTTCTTTAAAAATTTTATTAATACGATCTAATTCTGAATTAGTCAATTTGATAGCTATAGCTTTTTCACTATCAGCTAAAATATCATCCTCTTGAATAATATCTTGTAAAAATCGAAGTCTATTAGAAGTATAAATTTTAGGATCCAAAAGCGATATGGCTTTCCTAATAGTAAAAACTATAAAAAAATATGGCGGATCAGTAATTTCAATAGCTATTAACTTTTCTTTTTTAGTTAAAGTATTATCCTTCTGAATAATATCTCGTAAAAATTGAGCTCTATCATCTGTAATTTTGAAAGCTTTAGTGTCTAGAAGTGATAATGCTTTCTCAATAACTTCATAAATAAATTTAACCCGATCATATTTTAAATTATAATCTTTAGATCCAATAATATTTTGAGCATCGATACTTGAAAAATCGATTTTCTATTAAAAGAAAACAAAAAAAAAAAAAATAATCCATAACATTATAATCAGGAGAAAGGTAGCAAATTAAAATTAAAATTATATTTACCTGATTTAAACCTTGCATATTAACTTTATTAAAGGGAGGGATATATAAATTTCTGTAGGCAGAAGAACTATTATTCTTATTAAATGTGTACCCAGTTAAGTCTATTATATAAGTTATAAATTAGTGAGCAAAGAAGTACATTTATTATTTTTTTTTTTTTTTGTATATTTTAAATGTATTTACCGTCTGGAACTACTAAATTATGCTCTTCATTAATAATCATTTCTTCATGCAATTGCTTTTCGTCAATATCCATATTATCATTATCAACTTTTATATAATAAGTATTTTCCGTAGCAATATTATTAAGTTCTAAAATTACTTGACGAATATTTGGTCTTTTATCTGAATTATGATGCCAACATTCTATTGAAATAAATAAATAGTTATATTGTGATATTTATAAATAAAATTTAATTAAAAATGTTTTATACTCACTTTCATAGAGTTCAACAAATTTAGAATTTGTGTTTGGAATAGGTTTTTCCCTTTTACCAATGAAAATATCTGCCATATTAAAATTCTCAGTGTCGAAAGGTGGTGAGCGACTTGTTAATTCCCAGAATAATACACCTAAGCTATATATATCACACTTTTTTGTAAATTTATGACTATCAAGATCATCCTCATCAAAAGTGATAGGGTCCAGATAAGCAAGCACACCAATCAAATTTTTAGTATAATGTACTGATTCTTCTAATCTACGTGAAATTCCAAAATCTGCAAGTTTAATTGTATGTTGATGCACTAATATATTGTTAGAATGCTAAAATAAAAAATTTTATAATTAATAAAAGAAAAATAATTATGATAAATTATTAAGTGAATTAAGCTTACAAGGTCCCGGTGTATAATTCCATTATCGTGCAAACACGAAATTGCATCGGCAATTTCCTTGGCAAATTTTAATTGGTCCTTCCATTTAAAGGTGCTATAATTTTTTTTTAAATATGTTCTCAATGTCCCACTATCTGCATATTCAAGAACAAGTGAATAGTTTGTTCTTTTATCAAATTTTACTAAAAACAGAAAATAAAAGATATTAATGTAAAAAAAAAAAAAATTCTAATAATGTAATTGACGAAATTACGTTTAAATAGTACCGGATGAATGTATTGTAATTCCCCAAAATTTGATAATATTAGGATGAGAATTAACTTTTTTCATTAATTCGATCTAAACAATAAATAATGTGCAAGTTTAAGAATATTAATGATTAAAAGTCAATGTTAAAAATTTTTTCATAAATACCTCATTGACAATTTCTTTCATACTTGTAATTTTGTTGAATTTTTTAATTGCAAATGTTTCATTTTTCAAATTAACAGTAAAAACTGAAGCGAATGCTCCAGAGCCAACTTCAGTTTTATTCTTAAAATCCGTATGATTATATAAAGTAATTTCTTTTGTGTCAATGGATTTTTCAAAACACTCAGATAATAGTTTAACCTCTAGATAAAAATTAAATATTTGAATCAAAAAAATTATGAATAAATTATGATAAGATTTAATATAAGATTTATACCTGCATCTTCTATTATTATTTTAAAATCTGATATAAAATATTAGTATAATTAAATAAAGTATTTTAATGTTAATATAATTCTAAGGAAAATAAGATCTAAATTTGAAGTTGATTAAATTAATTACCTTCAACGTCTTCATCATTATAATTATCTAATAAATGAAAATTTAGTTATACATTAAAAGTTTCTTATTTGTTATCATTTGCTATATTTCTTACCTGCGTTATCAAATGCTGATTTTACCATTTCTCCATATTTATCAAATTCAGCACAATCTCCAATAATACATTTATACCAAAATTTTAATTGCTTGTATAGTCCAGGTGCTGTGGGCCTTCGGTCCGGATTAAAATTTATACATTTATTAACAAAATCCTTATAAATTTCGGGAGTTCCTTTTCCAAATTCAGGTCTACCCTTGTTTTCAAATGGAAATTTTCCAGAAGATAATTCAATCATAACTATACCAAAGTTATAGATATCAGAAGCTAAAGAATATGATTCTCCTTTTATAATTTCAGGGGAAATATATGGCATTAATTCTAATACATTATTATTTGGTGCAATCGGATGTTTAATTGGTTGAGTTAGTTTAAAATTCGTAAAATAAATTTTGAACTTTCATCTAGCATTATACTTCCACAATGGAAATTATTATGACTATATCCTAACTCATGCAAGTTCCTGAGAATTTTAGAAGTATCACGTAATATTTCAATTTTTTGTTCCCACCTTTTACATTCATTCTCAAGTAATGTACGCAAAGGTCTTTGATTTCCATAGTGAGTGACCATTATAAATTCTTGAGTTTTCGGATGTTTAGTCATTCCATAAAACTTAGATGAAACAGCAACATCTGTGTTAAAGAATTCCCAATGGTTTTTAATCTATTATTTAAAGATACAATTTTTATTAATATTAAATAAAATTTTCATATATTAATAAAGAGTAAAGAGTACTGATTTTTCTATAAGGAAGTACTCAAACCCGCAGCAAACAGTTAAAATGATGTAATTCGCTAAACTATAAATTTGAACGACCTAAATTAGAAATCAAAATAGAAAGCTATACCTCATTTAAACAATCAGCTGATAAATTAAATTGTTTCAAGAAAACTTTTACAGGTTGTGGTTCATTTTTCAAACTTCCATTTTGCTCAAGGTAATTATCTCTACCATCCAACCATACCGCCACATAAACTTTATCTAAGCCATCTTCATATAATTTTATGTCAAAAATTCTTTCAAATGAAATCCACTCAAGCCATCTTCCGCCATTCCTTGCTTTATACATAGTATCTTTGATAAATGTGTCAATACGAACATCTCCACTGGTCCATCCTTTGCTTATTCGATATGGAGAATCGCATTCTTTACATTGTTTTTCAATAAGTTCGTCGCAATATGAACATTTTCTGTTTTTAGGCATAGTTTTATAAATAAATTTCTCGACAACGATACAATTTTAATTTGTATTATTTATAATTAGTTTACTTAAACGCCGCATAACTTTATTAGTCCGAAGTGTAACGAAGGACTATGTATGGTGACAAATATCAAATTTGATCTGCATATTATATTTTATTTTACAAAAAAAAGAATCACCCGGCAAAAAATTATTTGTACGACAATAAAAATTTTTTATTAATATTATCAACTAATATAAATAATTTTAATGCATAGTTATTATTATGATTCGGTCAACTTTTCTAGATTTTTCTGATGCATTTTTTTTTTTACTAATTTAAATATCAAATATTCTTGTATAATATGAAAAGATAAAACCAAACCATTAAATAACTAACATTTTAAATTACTATCATTGGTTTCACGAAAGACATAAAATATTAATATGTCAATATTATATAGAAGCGGTAATAAATTACCCACCCATCATATCCGTAAACATCAATTTTTATTTTAACTATAATATTTTATTACAATTGAGTACAATACATACTTCCGGATCACATGATTTACTATGTCACGCGATTTGATGATGTCTTAATATCTTGATTTGTCAAGAGTATATGGAAACATGTAAGGTATAGTGACCTATATACACTCCCAAAAAATATCCAACTATCCCATCGATCATTACAGATCCTAACATATTAAAATTTAGATTATGTCACAACTAATCATATAAATTAAAAAATTTTTTTCTTATATAGATTATTGGACTTTGGAAAGAAGATTATAGTAAAAGAAATATTAAAGCTATCTACCATCAATTATAAAAATAAAAAATAAATTAAAGTTATTTTACAATCAGATAAGCCACTAAAATTAACAAAAAGAGATGTTAGACATCTTATAAAAATTGTTAAGGAAAATTGTCAATAGTCTTTAGATAAATAACAGAAAAATTTAATAAATCTAGTATGTCATAATACTGTAAGAAGTGTTTTATATTCTGAGGGTTTTTTGGTTAAGCTAATAAGAAAAAATAATTAATTTTAAAGTAAATCATAAAAAAGATTAGAATAGTGTTGTAAAGAAGAAATTAGAATTATAAGCAGTATTCAATTATATAAAATGATGAATTCCATTTTTTATTATTCTAAAATAATGCTTATTATTAGGATTAATAGACCACATGAAAAATTTGATATAAAAATCAAGGTGTTATTATATGAAAATGTTTATGAAAGATAGACTTAATCTTTTAATTTAAGTTTCTGATAAGTTACAGATTCTATATATATTAATATATTAAAAAATACTTTTTTACTATTTTATAATAATTTTAAAAATAATTTACAGTATATTTTTCAAGATAACAATGCTTTAATTTATAAAGCAAATGCAGTTAATTAATAAAAAGAGAATAATTTAGTATTAAATCTTTTATAACCTGCATAAAATCCAATTTTAATATAATTGAATATCTATAAAATATTTTAGAAAGAAAAGTTTAGATATATAAACTTCATTCAAAAATATTAGAAAATTAATGATAGAGAAATAGAATCAAATCAAATCTGAAATTTTAGTAAATTTAATTAAAAATATATCAAGAAGACTTTAACCTATAATAGGTAGTTATGATAATCTAACTAGAATACTAATAATATAAATAATAAATATGAGATTTTTTAAGTTATATATATAAATTTTATAAAAATTTTATTAATAAATTGTTAAATAATAAAATGTCAAAATTAACTATAATTTAAATGATCAGTAAATAATCAGTAAAATAGGTAAATAATTTTTGAATATATATATTATAACTAATATATAGTAATATATAATAATATAAGATATCTATTATATATACATATATAAATTCTATAAGAACCCTGAATATTTCTCATTTAACTCATAAGTGATATATAGTAAAATATATTTTTATAATAACTCTATTAATATTAATACTAGAAATATAATTTTACTATTATTAGATTTAGTTCATCAAGAAAATTACAATAATATTAAGATCATCTAAATCTAATTACTGATTAGTTTAAAAACTGAGATACAGTAGCAGTCATAAGTATCCGACCGCCTGAAATCGTTCAAAATTATTATATAACTACCCCTTAAATTTTCCAGAAATATAATACATAATCACCTGTAAATTTATAAGTGTCAATGATACAAAAAAAAATTTAGATGATCATCAAACTTTCGCTTGAAAAATGGA
>CAJVPQ010000598.1:0-25512 GCA_910591825.1 Funneliformis caledonium
AACAATTCCTTATACATCATTTTTTATAAAAAAAATGCTAAAAAAAAATTCCTTATAAAATATAAGGAAATGTGATATAGAATTTCAAAAAACGTATACAAAACTTATTTATAATAATGAAAAAACGTATGCAAATTTTTTATAGGGATATGTAGTGCTATATGGTAGTTAACTAACTATTCTAATAATATGTCACATGAGTGTCACAATTAATTCTAACTAATGTTATAATGTTAGCCATTTTGAGATATTTTTAAAGGTTACACTCATCAGTATGTATTTCCCCTACATAACCTTCAAAAAATGTCAAGTAATGGCTTTATAACATTTGGTTAGAATTAATTATGATATTCATGTGACGTATAGTGGTAATAAATAGATTTTTAATTACTGTAAAATTTTAAGTCCCTATAAATACTTAGTAAAAATAAAACACAGAAGGAGGTGATACTAGTGACAAATTATATCACATGAAATTCGTAATATTTTTTAAGATTACGCAAAAAAAATTATCAATATGTTATTACATTAAATATTAAGAATACAGCATAGAGATTAGCATTCTTGGCTTATGCTGTAAGGTATGAGTCCTTATTATAGATTATATTGCAATAGATTTTAGTTTAATATCAGTTAAATATAGATTGCAATATTAATTTACTACAGGATTTATCAGTTTAATTCTAAAAATAAATTTTATAGGATGTATACAAACTATATATATTAAAGATCATGAATTTGTAAAAATGGTAAAACTATGTAATTATACAAGAGATTATATTACATATAGAACTGATTGAATTTGGAACTTGTGTTTAGAAGGCTGGCTTGTAATGAGCAAGTGTCATATCATCTACAAGAGGGTCATCCCTGATAATAAGTTATAATAGATCAATGGTAGATACTGTATAACTTAAATTAAATAAAAGTCATAAATTATAGATGATTTCTAGATAAAATACTATGGTATCTATAATTTAATTAGGGTTTGAGAGATTTGAATTTAATTCTTAGGGTAATTTTGATAGTTTAGATGTAATAACTATATTGGATGACTATTCTAAATTAGGTTGTTAAAGACTTCTCTTTCTATTAATTTAGCTAGAATCTATTATACTATAATAGTATTGAGGGTTATCACACAATACTTATTTTACATAGCTTATTATGATGATTATTAATTCAATAGTTCAAATCAGCTTGAGATATAGCAAGAAGGGACTTATTTCTGAGTATAATAACATATAGAACTAGTTGACCTAATAGTTAGAATACTTAGGTAACTAATCACTAGAATCAATCTCAAAAAGAATACAACATGTAAAGTTACTTGATATACTTTTAGATTCATATAAATAATTTTACTATATTATATGCGTGATGATTAAAATTTTTCTTAGCGAAAACTAAAATATTAATATATAGTAAGAAGAATAATATATTTAAAATTTTTCATAGATGTTTAATATAATAAAAATTTGATTAGATGTTCTCAAATAGTCATTACACATAATTAAAAAGCAAAATCTAAGCCTGTAATAAGATGTTTTTTTAAGACCTTTCTCTAGAGAGAAAATATATACTTTTAGATATTTCTTAGATTCTTTTAGCTAGAAGTTTTCATAGTAAAAAGAATATCTTGTGTTTATACTTTAAAGTTTAAAAGATTACGTATTTTAGTTTTTATAGTATAATAATATGAGTCAAATAAAGTAATATATGCAATTAAAGTGACTTTATTGTAATTATTTATAATATTATATTTAATTATAGCTCTTAATAATATAAAACATTTATAATATAATAATTTACTATTTATACATATTTAATGAAAGAATCAGAAGTTTTAATCTTTGCTTCTGAATAAGATTAGATAAAACCTAGAGGTTTTGCGAAATTCTGAAAAAGGTAAAACTATATCAAAGCTTATAAAAATGCAAAACTATATCAAAACCTTAGTAAATTTCATAAAACTATAGTTTAATCATTTTATCAAATCTAAAATAAATTTAGATAAGCAACCTTAGTTGAAATTTAATATAATAATTAGTATAATTAGTATATTATAATAATTAATATAAAATAAGTATAAATATAATAAAATTATAATATTAATTTTAATACATATAAATTTTTAACCTTAACTGATTCATATTTTTATAATAATATCTTCTTAATCTGATAAAGAAAAAAAATTTGTCATATAGTATTTTATTTAAATTTAACCTTTATTAGTTGCATGAAATTACATAATATCATGTATTTTTATTGATTGATTTCTTATAATATTATAAAAGATTTTACTAAAAATTTGAAATAATTATTAAATTAAGTAAATTTTATATACTAGTATTATACCTCTTTTGTTTTCAATATAAATAAATATTTATATCACATAATAGTTTGTTAATTATAAATTGTAAAATTTATTAATTATTTTAAATATATAGGATTTTGCAATAGAAAAAGAAAAACAGCTAAAAAAAAAAATGAATTAAAGTTAAATCTAAATATATTTTAATTTAAAAATTATTTGATATATAAAATATAATTATTTTTTTTAATAATTTCTTTTCTTTCTATTGTAAAAGTTTCATATTATTATTAAATATTATAGACTATAATTTTTTATAAAATCTTTAACTATAATATTATATAAATATTATAAATTATAAATCTTTTATAATACTTTGATTATAAATATAATAGATTATAAATTTTATGAAGTATTTTAATTTAGAAATAATAATTAATGATATTTTATAATGATACATAATTTTGTGATAATCATAAATAAAATTTTAAATAATTTAGTTTAATCTAAAGATTTTCAATTCAAATAGATCTAATTTAATTTCAAATTACATAAAAAATCGATTTATAAATTTTAATTTAATTTAGATTTTTTAGATTATAATTTTAATCTGAATCAAAAAAATACAAACTAAATTAAAAATTTTTAAAAATTACAATTAGAATAATTAGAATGAAAAGTATTATTTAATTAAAATGATTAAATATATTATTTTAAATATAAAATATTTTTAATTAGATATATTATTTTAATTAAATAATAAAATATTATTCAATTGGAATAATCAAAAATATTATTCTAACTGAATGATAAAAATATCATTTAATTAGGAAAATATATATTATTTAATTGAATAATAAAGATAATATTTAATTAAAATGATAAAAAAATATTATTCTAATTAAACAATAAAAGGATTATTAATTAAAATAATAAAAATCATTTGATTAGATTAATCAAAAAATTAAAAAATCTTTTCAATTAAAATAATAAAAAAAAGTCATTTTAATTAAGTGATATAAGTATTATTAATTGAAATAATCAAATATATTATTCTAATCAAATTATAGTATTATTTGATAAGAATAATTAAAAATATTATTTTAATTAAATGGTTTATTTTGTTTAGTTGAACTGAACTAAAATTTTTGGATTAATATAAAATTTTATTTTAATTTAAATTTTAATAGTTTACAGTTCAAATTGAAGTGAAATTTTAATTAGATTTGAATTAGTTTATAATTAAATTAAACTAATATCATTTGAAATTTAATTACAAAATTTTCTATTTTTATCATCTAATTTTACTTTTAAATTATTATATTTAATATTTATTAAAATATATAATCTGTAATATAAATAATTTTTTAATATATAAATCTAAACAAAAAAATCAGAAATTATAGATTAATTTTTGAAAAATAATACTTAAAAAAAATTTAATTATATAATAGTTCAAATATAAGTTAATGAATATAACAGAGTATTTTGCATTAATGATTTACTTTTTATAATTATTGTGATTTTTTTAGTAGAATAGAAATATAAATCAAATAATAGATGCATATTATATAAGCAAAAATATTTTATAAAAAAAAATAATTTTAAATAAAAGAAACAGTTAAAAGTTAATAAACATTATAAACATTCTTATTTGCTTTAGAATCAAAAAAAAAGTAATAAAAGATTTATTAATGCAAATATATCAACTTTGTGATAATTATATTTATCTAGAATTTTAACAAACATGTAAAATTAAAATTTAATTCTAAATCTATTTGTAATATTATGTATGGATGAAAGTCATCGTTCAGATATTAAATTAGTATTTGTTGATTTTAGAACAAATTAATAATTTAACAATTGTATAGATACTTCTTTCTATAGTACTTTTTTATAATATATCTTAGAACCATCTATTTTTATCTCTCTGATTCTGCTGCATATATGAAAAATGTTACTGTGATGTTATAAACCACATAAATACATCTTCCATGCTTATACACATACAGTATATTAAATCTGATTATTGAAATTAAAATTTATTATATTATTTATTAATTATTATAAAATATTAAATATTAATATTAAATAATTTTTTTGGCTAAAGTAAGGAATTGATTCATTTGTGAAGTCGCTTGTTGTATATCATTGCTTTTCCGTTCTCGTTGGTAAGAGTGGCATTTTTCTCTATTGGTTAGATGAAGGTAAGAATATCTTGGGAAAGTTCGCGACTCATTGGCGGATTGAAGGTCGTATCATTGAAGAGAACTACGAATTTTGTATACGATGGTAACGTGACTTGCCTGTCCTCAGGAAAATGTTTTGAAATACAGTATATAAGGAATGATATATGGACGTTTTATATAATTTTTTTTCTGGGAAAACTTCAGAAGTATATAAAGTGTTTTCATAACTAATGCGATTCCTTTTAAATATCAAAAAAAAAAAAAAAAAAAAAGTGTTAAAAAGAGTTTATTTGCTGCGCAAACATTCCTTTTAATTCAATAAATGAATTTTGAGCGCATCTTTTTAATCTCGTCCTTCAATTTCCTAAAAAAAAAAGGTGTTTGGGAATGATTTGTTGTTTTATAACGGAGGTTATGCCGATGAAGTTCAGATCTCAACTTCCTGAAATCATTATCTCATTTATTTACCAAAATAAAGATATATCAAACCGATTTATTAAAATGTTTCATTTCACAACAATTTATTAAAAAGTTCTTTATATATATAAAAAAAATATATTTACAAAAAATTTCTATAAGATAATCTCGGGGAAAAAAAATCACTTAAAATTTCTATTATCATACATGAAATTAAAATAAGAAAATAAAAAAAAAAAAGGGATGGGTTGTAACATGCGTATAAGAAGAAAAAAAAAAAAAAAGAAAATATCAGATACTGAACTATATATAAACAAACCAATATTACTACTAATTATTAAATAAATGAATATATAGATATATAAACACCTTCCCCTTTCCCTTTCCCTAAACATCATCATTACAACTATTCATTAAAAATAAATTATTTCACCCATTACTCGAATAAATATAGAATAATAATAAAAAAAAAGAATTATATATATATATATATAAAAATACTTAATCTGATGATTCTTCGTGAAATATTACAAAATTAAAAAATTTATATTTTATATATATAACTTTTCGAAAGAAAAGTGATTTTTTGATTTTTTTTTTGATTTCTTGTGTTAAACACTTTACATACAAAATATATAGAATAATAAAAAAAACCCATCCCATGAAAATATATATAATGCAGAATTATAAAAAAAATATTACAACTATCCAGAGAAAAAAGAAACCTAATATCTAAATAAAGAAAAAAAAAAAATGCTAAAAAATTACACGGATCTTTTTTCCCCGAATAAAGAAATCTATTAGATTTTTTTTTTAAAACCTTCAATATATAAAATAAAAAGTCCGAATTCATTAAATCCATTGTCACTCCTTTGGTATGAATCATTACTACTCCTCATAATTATACAATTCATTATTTTCTCCATACGATTCATTCATTGTTGTGGTTGGCACTCAAAGCTTTGTTTGTGACCATGTTTTTTCGATCCAGCTTTATTCCCCTTTTTAACATTGTTATTCTGCCCGTTTTTTTGTCTTGGACTACCTTCTTGTTGATGGTGATGTTGGTGAAGTTGACTATTGTTATATATCTGTCGCTCTTGAGGTAATGACTGTACTTGTAAAGATTGCTGTTGTTGATTGGAACCATCTTCTTTCTTATCAGCCTTAACAGCATTACTATACTTTCGAGAATTTTTGTTATTGTTGTTGTTATTGTTATTGTTATTGTTATTGTTGTTATTGTAATGATTATTATTCTGATGACTATTATTATTAACACGACCCTTTTTGTTCTGATTCGTTCGTTGAGTGATGCCATTATTAATGTTTCCTCCATTCTTTGGTGGTATTGAATAGTTAATGTTACCATGCTTCGCTTGCGCATTAAAATTATTATTGATTTCAACGGGCTTGGGAACTTGTTGGCAATTCCCATACGAATTATGATAATTATTAATGACAATGGGCGAACGTGAACAATTATTGTTTAAGTTACCACCATTTACATTTCGAATTGTGGATTGGCTGCCACCGTTCACTAATTTTGGACCATTGATATAATTAACGTTTGATGTCTTTGAAAAGTTTGAATCCTTCCCACAGATAGAGTTACTATTGTTATTATTATTACAACCTTTTAATATGTCGCTAAATCCGTTAAGAGCTCTATATCCAATGACGTCGCTAGTAACGCTGTTATCGCACGTGTAATAATTATTATCATTGCTAACGTTTGACATTCCTTGATATCCTTGATCTTGATATCCTTGATACATATGAGAATTTGGATCTGTCACGGATGTTAACTCATAATTAATAAGGACTGGATCTCTACCATTTGATCTATTTCCAGAATTGCTATAACAATTATTACCATTCATGGAATTTCTGTAAACCCAATTATTATCATTATTAGTATTACGATTATCCACCTGCTGGTTATTCTTCTGCTTTTTTTTACTATTATTATATACTGGCTTATTCTGGTTTTGTTGCTGATAATAATTATCCTGATTGTTATTATTACTTTTCTGATGATAATTCTTTGAATAATTGCTACTATTACTATAACTAGTGTTACTAGTATTACCACTTGTTTGACTATTTGAACCATCAGAGGACGATTGATGTGACATTCGCCTTTGGTAATCTGGTCCATCATTAGATTGTTCATGATGATTCTGGAAAGGCTGCTGCTGTGAAACTGAGTTTTGTGGTGACAAGAAACCATTTCCGTTATTCGCACCAGAATACACCGAATCGTTGAATCTCGTGGACCCTTGTAAACCGTTATTGTTACTGTTATTACGTGTTGGTGACGTAGAATAATTTGGCGGAAAAGGATTATTGTTGAATTCAAAATTCTCGGCGGACTTCTGTGACGATTTCGAGTTATACTGCATATGTTTGTGGTTATTACGACCATTCTTGTAATTATTGTTGTTTAATCCTTGATGCTTATGAAAAGGTTTCGGACTCGATACTTGAACAGGATTTAAGCGAACATTATTGTCAAAGTTCGAATTCGACGATGAATCATCAACCAAAGAAATTACTGGACTCGGGCTTGATTCCTCGATTTGTTTGGGCTTGAAATTCTTTGTATAAAAATTTCTCTTATCCGAATCATAAGAATTATTTGAATTATGCAAATAGGGCTTTTGATCCGAGTCGCTAGGAGTATTCGAACGACGTGAATAATTTGAATAACCATTATTATTATTATATTTAACATCCGAATTATAAGGTGAATCCGAATTTTGCGAAAAACTAGATCTTCGGTCCGAACGAGGAGAATTATGATAACGCAATGGTGAACTGCACTGTGTTCGAGAATGCTTCTGATATGAGTTATTGTCAGCTTTTTGGTTGTTATGTTTGTAAAAGGTGTTCGGAGTCGTGTTAGCATTATAATTCGGTGAAAAATGATTTGACGATTCCTCACTTTCAATATCCTGATTCGACTTATGAACAGAATGTGACGGGACTGAATCATGAACAGAAATACGGGAAAAATTATGATCGACGTTGAAAGACCTTGTGTGTGAATACCGTTTGTCATTCTTTTTCTTCATAGAACCCTGTCGATTGAAATTATCGCTCTTATATTGTCTTGTTGAAGGACCCTTGTAAGAAAATTGCTCATCATTTTTCGGGTCCGTAGATGTAACATTATAACGAAATTGAGAATTATCGTGAGTTGTCGTCGGGGATGCAAATGAACTTTCATCGTCGATTTTCTCGGGAAAAACAGTGCGTTCTCGTCTGTTTGGAGGAATATCATCCTCAGAAACGACTTTTTTTCGATTTTGATAAGCATTAAATTTGTCAACATCAGTGTTCTCATAGTAGCCATTCACACGCCTAGTATCCACGTGCATCGTTTCTGATGTTTGGGTAAACTCTTCACCATTAATTGTCGGACAAAAAACATCCTTTCTCGATGAAGGAACATCATCAGCTTGGACAAATCTCGGTGTATTAGGGGCGTTAGATTCATCTCCCTCAACATATCGAGCATCTTGAGGGTAAGAACTTTTCCCATTCATGTCATGAAAATTGTCGATCGTATCACAGTCATGATTCGTCCGCACGCCCTGATGACCATTCTGATGACCATTCTGATGGTACTTATAATGAGGATATCCAGGTTTTCGATTATTCGGCTTCCATACATAATTACTCTTATTGCTACGATAATTATAGTAGTTATTATTATACTGATGGGTGGAAATGTATTGCTCGCATAACGCATTTAAGTTGGCACTGTCATAAAGAATCTTATAGGCCCTTCGGAACTCTCCCTTTAACCCCTCTACGCTGATGTCGTCGGCACTGTTTCCAAGATTCCTTGTCGTATTAAAGGGTTCTTCGACACATAACATTTTCCAACCTTTACACGTGTCCCAACCTTTTTCCGTTTTTGTAAGATATTTGCCATGACGCAACGATATTACGTGTTTCTCATAGTCAAATTCATAAGCCATGCTAAAAAAAAATATATATTTTTTTTTTTCCAAGTTACAATCTATTCATCATAAAATGAAATGATGACTATCATATGCTTACCGTCTAAAAAATCCAAACAATAAACCACCAACTGATTCTTTATTTTTTGAACCAAATCCTTCTAAAGTCATCACATTTTCGTAAAATGATGCATCTTCGCCGTTCACTATTATTGGCTCAACATCATCATGTGGTATATTGTGAAGAACCGGTAGTATCGGAGGATTTCGCATTTGGAGGAAATTCAAAACTATGCAAGTCCAGGTGTATGTTGAGATCGTACCACCCTTAGCTTAATATCGAATATAATGAGATCAGTACAAACATTGTTTAAATGATTTAAAACGAGATTTTCAAATTCACCTGCATCATTCAAAACCCGTTTTCGTGCCCAGTGTTTTACGACCATTGCTAATGGTCGTACTCTTGAATCGATTGTCACATAATTCCGTATTAAACGTGTGTTATGTAGCGCTAGTGTATTATTGATATTTATATCACAGGCCAATTCTCTAACGGAAAAATTGATAAGAATCAGAAATTAATTATCCGGTTAAATTAGCGAAAGAGAGATATAAATACTGATCAATGTCAAAATCAGTTATGATCTTTACAGGCTTGGATCCCATAACCTCACTATCGGCACTTTGGCCTTGGGCACGCATTGTAATATTTCCATGCCGCCTTTATTAAAGAAAAGAGATGAGATGAATAAGGAAACATATGTTGATGTGAAGTTAAACAATGAAAGTTTACGCTATATAGTTATGAGATACTCACGATTTTTCAGGCATTTGGATAAATTTTGCACGCTCTTTAATCCATTCCATTGTGTTGTAACGCATAAATCTACATCAGATTGTGTTGTTCCGAGTAGATTCATGGAGGAACTAAAAGAAAAAGTTTTAAGAAAATAAAAAAAGAAAGATGCCATTTGTTAACTTGATGGAAGGAAAGGTACGTGACCTTTTTTTTTTTTTTAAAAAAAAAAAAGGAAAAAAAAAAATGCATAAAATGATAATAATTACCCAAACATATGTACTTTAATGTCATGTCCTGGCCATTCGTCGTTTAGTAATTTTTCAATTTTATCAGCGAAATCTATTCGTTTATAATCCGAATCGTTTGTTGGAAGTAGTGACTTTTTTATGCAGGGAGGAAGAAAAGACAAAAGAATTGAGCAAAAATAAAAAAAATGAAAAAGTTTGTTAAACATACTACGAATCGACCATTCACGTACGCTCGAACAGCTAACATTGCCAAATGTTCTTGTAATTTTTTTAATTTACTTTTGTGAAAAGTTTGCGAGAGACAACTACCTTATAGAGTAACATTATTTCTTTTGTGAGAGAATCCTCGTTTGGTAATTTAGATATTATGGGCGGTTCTCCCGCACCGCCCGAACTTTTCTCATTTTCGTCGGCACTCTTGCCAACAAGACCGACCTTATCTGACGGATGGTAGAAGCGAAGGTTTCGTGGATAGTTATAGTAATTATAATGTACCATGTTATTATCGATATTTGTATATCGTTCGTGCGAAAGTGTTGTTTATATAAAGAAGTGTTTATGTGTAAGACTTAATATTTAATAAGAGAGAAAATGAATGATAATATCTTTTTTTTTTTTTTTTTTTTTTTTTTTTACATATACATATATCTATATATATATATATATTTTATTTCTTTACAAAATACACCGTCAAACTGTATATATATTAGAATTGAAAATTCCGAACAAGGATACACAGCTAATTTTTTTGAACTGTCAAAGTGTTTTTGAAGTGTAATTTGTAAATGAATAAATTTTTTTTTTTTTTTTTTGAATTTATGAAAGACATAAAAAATGAATATTTATATGAAAATTTTTTGGGGGGATTTTGTTTCTATCGAAAAAAAAAAAAATGATGAATAACTCTTTTTTGTGTACGACCTTAAAACACAGTGTTATACTATGAGAGAAAAAAAAAAAAGCGAAATTCCTTTTTGAATTCTCGAGTTTCACAGTTTCAACCTGTTCATTTAAACACAAAAATGCTAAAACGGGATTTAAGCGGGTTGATCGTTGTATACGTCAGATATTCACAGGTAATTAAAACCGGATTTCTTATTTTGAACAAAGTTATCGAACCCTCAATATTCCTTTTAACACATGAGTAGATCCGCAGATATTTTAGATATTTGATAACTAGACAAATTCTAGTTAACTCCAAACAATATAAATATACCAACAAGAGATTAAAATGTTACTCAAGTAGTCCTTATTTGGAAATAAGGTTAATGTAAATAAAAAAAGAATCTATTCAAAAGAGAAAGTACCGTTATAATGACTCTCTAGCGAGGAAAGAAAAAAAAAAAGGAAAAAAAAGATAGTATGAATTTATATAGCTTATTTTGTTTGTCACGACCAATAAACTGTCACTCAAACGCCCAATTGCTTAATATTTTCTCGATTGAATTAATTGTGTATGTTTGTATGGTTTGACAACTGTTTATATTCGTATCATCGATGTGTACGTGCATAATTGAAAAATATTGACATCTATCGACAATCTTGATCTAGGTATTTATTGGGGTAAAAAAAGGAACTTCATGATAGTAACTGCGCCAAATATGCAAGGTCCGATATTAAGAGGGCAACCTTTTTTTTCGATGGTTGATCGATTGACGATGAATTAAAAAAAAAAAACCTTTTTTTTTTTTTTTGACAATATGCTAACTTACGCAAGAAAAAAAGCCACCATTATCCTTTTTTTTTTTAAAAAAAAAAAAAATCCGGATTATCTTAAAATGTAATGATGATCAACAATCCCCCCAAAACAAATTATGTGCATTCAACTCGATTTTTGTTGTTAAAATTAATTAATATCAACTAATTTACAGATATAATTACCGTAAAAAAAAAACAATTAAAATTTAAATGAATTTAATTTTATTAATTATATCAATTTTGGAATAAGATTTGGGATAAGAATTTAAGAATTTCAAGATAATAGGAGATACATAATAATGCACATTTATTACATATATTGAAGTTTAAATAATCATTGATATTACATCAAAAATTTAAAGCCTCGTATTCAAACGTGAAATTTTAAAATTGATTAGAGGTCAAGAATAATTACTAAAAAAAGTTAAATTTAAAAAGCAAAAAGGTTCAACAAAAAATGCTTAAAGCTTAAATTTGGATCCTAATGATCCGAACCTAATTTTCCCGACTTTCTCGTTGCGCCGATTAAAAAGAGTATACGTCATGAAGCAAAACGGTTGAAACATCACATTATTTACTTTGAATCCATATGGGATTCTTTTTATCTCATCTTTTTTAACCCAATCCTAAATGTTAAATTAGTTATTGTTTGTTTTTTATAAATCTAATTTAACCCTTTTATTTGTTTGTATGTTTTTGCGCAACAGCCATAAAACGGCCAAGGCGCCATTCAATGCCATAATTAAACTCAACATGACATATGGCTTAATTTGAACTACACCAATTATTAAATCAATTAGATCATGACCGACCTCCGTTTTTAATGTTACACATGATGTAAATGTAGGACCAATTTATTAGACTAGCACCATTCCATCATTTTTTGCTGCGCATCATTAAATGTATCCTAAAAATCATTGTATAAAAATTATTTACATAACTTTTTCACCTTTTCTAATAATTTTTCTTGTAAGGGATCATTTAACATGAAGAGCCCTTTTGCAGTGACCATACGATGGGTTGGCATGGGCTGATATGTTCCGCGAACGATTTGCCCATCTATTACTTGAATCATACCAAAAATGTCTTCAGGATATGGTATTCGTCCCCAAGGTGCTGGATCTCTTGCATCTATACACACAAGTAAAGAAGTTTGAATGAGTTATAAAATGGAAATATGCAGTGATCATGAGATCGAACGTACCTGCTACATGAAGCCATCTTATTAATTGTTCATCAATCAAAAAAACTTGTTAGCATAATCACGCTATCCTTAAAAAAAAAAAAAAAAATTGTTGCATGATTTCGAACTTACCCATTCTGATGATATTTCGCTAAACCTTGTAACTGTACATCAGAGTAAACATTCTCGGCGATAACTTGATGAAGAATTTGTGTAAACTTTTTATTTTCAATAAAATGTTGTGGGGTAATTTTGGGTGTATTGTTATCTGCAACTTCTGACTTAAAAGGAATACTTCCTATTACTGTTACGTCAAAAAATTTATAGATTTTGTCATTATCAGCGAGGAATGATAACAAGTAATCGGTTTTATCACGTGTTGGATGATAGTAAAGTCCTTTATAATTCTTATCTTCAATAATCGTTGTTTTATTTGTCATTGAGCGAACGTTATTAGGGTTTATGGTTCGTGTTCGTATTGCTAGATAATTTAAGTAAACATTAGATTTAAATGAAGTTCTCGCTAAATTTCTAATAATCCTTTCCATTACAATTACAAACTATGGTTGAAATTTAAAAAAATTTTGTGAAAGAAAGCCGACAATCAAATGCAATTGTTTCCCACAAACAATTTACAAAATTTTCATTGGATCGGTGAAACATTATTCCGAGAAATAAATCGTATGATCTTGGGAATTTAGTTATCGTTGTATTGTTTTTTTTTGTAAGGATTGATTTCTGGATCGATTTATCCCAAAAATTACTATCATATAATGTTGAAAGGTTCCCGACTATCTTGCTGTTTTAATACAACCACAAATAAAAAAAAGAATATTACAAAACAAGTTATAACGATGGACAGCCTCCGGAGTAAAGATTTGATCATTAATAGCACTCATGATTTCTGTAAAATGCTTGGCGCATGATTTCTTGTAGAGTCTAAGTTAGTTAGATTTCAAACCAAGCTTTTTCTTGTTAACATCAAAGTCAGCAAATGACCTCAACTTGTGAAAACGTCATAATTCTTGACGTACAGAATTGTCGTCATTAAATTTAGAAATTGACTTTTTCGGTTAGGCCCAAATTCATAAGTAGTACGTAATCACGTGACCGATGAAAAATTTAATTTTTTCGGGGATCTCAGATAATCATTAATACGTTCTTCCTATTTATTTTCAAAAAAAAAAAAAAAAAATTAAACCTTTTAAAGGATGGGTTTAGCGGAACCAAGAATAAAACAAAGGATATCCGTTGACCCTAGAAACTTAGCATGGAGTAATGGTAGCGTCTCTTTTAATGAAAGTATCCTCTATAATTTTTCGTCAAAATACATTTCGTTAACTCAAATTTACATTATGATGCTTCCATTAGATCAAGATAAATTTGGTTATAGGATGTTATCAAAGATGGGTTGGTTACCAGGAAAAGGATTAGGTGTAAATGAAGATGGTGCAAAAGAGCATATAAAACTTTCACTTAAACAAGATAATCTTGGTGTTGGAGCCACAAAAAAAACTATTGATAACTGGTTAGATAATTCTAGCGCATTTGATTCATTACTTAAAGGGTTAAATGAAAAACAAGGTAAAGAATGTAGCGATGAGGAAATAAAAGTTAATTCCAAGAAAAAGAAAAAAGATAAAAAAGAAAAGAAAAGAAAAGAAAAGAATAAAAGTTCCTCATCATCAACTAATGACTCAACAGCTAATACTAGTGACTCTGGGAGTTTATCTTCAATTCGTTTAGCGTAAGTAAAATCTTAAAATGTGACCGAATTATTACAAAGATACATATTCATATTTTTTCTTTCTTTTAATTAAATAGGCATCGAGCTAAATTCCTTAAAAGCAAAAAAGCCGCTATACAAAATTCCGATAGATTAAATGAAATATTTGGTATAAAATCAAATAAAGATACTTTTGATGATTTGAATAATATCTCAAACTCGCCTTCTTCAAAAAGTAATAAAGTAATTACAACTATTACGACGACAGCGTCTTCAAGTGAAATTGATGAATCGGATCAGAACAATTCTGTAAAAAGTATAAGGAAAGAGGATATTGTGACTAACGTTAATGAAATGAGCGCTCAAGAATATTTTGCCCAAAAAATGAAAGGGTTAAAATTATCAGGAATTGCGAATAGTGGTCTGTGTAAGTCTTTAAAAACCTTTTATTTTTTTTTCTTTTAAAAAAGTAATCCTTTAAGATCTCAAAATAATTCGCGATCTCTTTTTTTCCCTCTAGCGGATTGTAATAAGATGAATGCTGAGATTGATGAACGACCCAGCTTTAGTATGGGAGTTTGCACGGGTTTCGTTAGTAATGAACAAGACGCGAACATGTCTAATAATGTTTTGAGTTCAGGTTTGGTTGGTAATAGTAACAAGAAAAGGAAACGTGATATTGATATTGATTTGGTTAATAGTAAGAAATCGATTAAGAAAGACGTAAAATCAAAGAAAAAAGAAAAGAAGAAAAAATTAAAGAATCTAGAAAAGGATTAGACATTTAATAGAATAATAGAATGCAATCCAATGCTCAAGCGCGTTATTGGTGATACACTAATAAAGCCATTAAGTAAAAGATATTTTAATAAGCTAGATTCTTTTCAAAATAAAAAAAGAAATTTCATTTCTTTTGATCATTTATAAATTACTTTATTCTTTTGATTTGTGATTTATAAATTTTATCATGTTAATTTACAAAAAAAAAAAAAAAAAGAACGTTGAGTGTACAAAAGGAGAAAAAAATGAAAGAATACATTATGCACTAGAATGTTGTCCCGAAGGAGACTGCAATTCAAGCAAGTGGTCAAGTTGGGAAATAACAAAGTATTTAGCTGCCAACACTTCTATTAAGAATAGTTCCTGTTAGCGATAAACTAGGAATCACAAAAAGACATATCGTACCGTTGACACTACATTTACCAAATATTGCAATTGTCAAAGAGAAATTTAACAAATGTAATTATTAAGGTAACAAAACATAAGGAATGCGTAAATATGCAGTAACTTAAGGTTCGGGTGATCTTTTGATGTGCAACGACACGTGATAATACCATCACGAAAGTCATTTTTCAATCATAGGTGTAATGTTTTGCCTTTAAAAAAATGACGAAAGAAACGAAATCAAGTCAAAAACAGGTAATTTCGGAATAATAATCCTTTTCTCTTCATATCCGATATCGGTCGCAAAAAAGATCATCGTCATTGATGCCTTCTTTTATAAGGAGTTTGTGTTATATTTAACCTGCTGAATGATTTTCATTAAAACAACAATTAATGTGATTATTATCCGCAGTGATTTTCATTTTAGACGTGCAACCCAAAAAAAAAAGGGTCACATGTTACACTAAACAATATAATAGACGAAATTTTTTCTTTTTTTTCATTTTGCTCCGATTTAAACAATCAAATTATGAATGATAATTTCAATCAGATTTCCAAAGATATTGTTGTTAAAGAAGTAAAATCAGATATAGATCATGAATCATTAATCGAAGTTCTAAATGTTAAGTTAACAATAAATGATGATGTAATCGATGATACGACAAAGAATGAAAAACCGAAACAAAGAATTTTAGTTTGTGTCGGGGTGCCAGGATCCGGTAAATCAACTTTTTCTAAAAAATTATGTAAAGTCGACAATGTGAGTAGTTTCATTCGTTATTAATTAATTTGATTTTAGTTTAACAAAATAATAACTTGAATTTTTATATTGAATTTGTAGAATTGGTATAGAATAAATCAAGATGATTTAGGAAGTCGAAGAGCATGTGAAAACGTTTCAAGACTTCAAATCAATAAGGTATCATTCAATATATCCTTGTATTCTCTTTCCATTCTGTATTCTCACATTTTTTCTATCACAGGGAAAAAATGTAATAGTGGACAGATGTAATTTTGACAAACAACAACGTAAAACATGGGTAGATTTAGCAATTCAATTTAATTTAACAATTGATGCAATAATATTGGATACACCATATGAAATTTGCGAGAAACGGATATGGAATAGAGAAAATCATCCTACTAATGTACAGGGTAGAAAAGGGTTAGAAATTTTAGAAAATTTTAAACAGATTTACACATCTCCTGATTATAATGAAGGTTTTGAAAGAATTTTAAGAGTTAAACCTCATGATATTCATGAATGTAATGATAATGATGTTAAAGAAGTTATGGAAAAACTTGATAATATTCCAAAGAGAGTTGTTGAAAGGATACGGGGAAGAGGAGGAAGTCGTGGGAAAGCAATGTATTCACATGGCGAGAATGCTGGTATGTATCGTGGTGGCAATCGTGGTGGAAATCGTGGTGGAAATCCGCGTGGTAGCGGTGGTAATAGAGGATGGTGATATTTCTTAATTCCTCTTTAATTTTTTTTTTTTTTTTATATATCATATTTTAAACAATAAAAAAAAAAAAAAATTTTTTTTTTTTAAATTTTTGTGAAATTAAATGCATAAGTTGTAAAATTTATCCGATATATTATTGATTGCTAAGCAAACTAATCGGAAGAATTACAGTCCGTTGATCCATCTGACTCAACGAAAGAACCAATACATGAAAGAACAAGAAGGTATACGTGTTCCTTAGGTAGAATTTCTTTTCTAGAAATTTTGATTTGTAATGCTCGTGAGAAAAAAAAACCTTCCATAAGGAAATGTATCAGTCTTTTGATTACTAATTAAATCATTGAAGATAATATAAATAGAAGTAAATTTCGCTTTAGATTTCCTATTGTGAACACATAAATCGATTTCTTAAATCCATCTACTTTTTATCATATCCCCCTTTTTCTCTCTTTTTTTTAAAAAAAATATAAATCTTTTGCAATTAAATTTCTTTAAAAGACAAAATAATAAACGATGGTTCTCATTGAACTTACAAAAGAATTTGGATATGTAAGTATTAATTCCTTCTATTATACAACCTTTTTTTTTTTTTACTACCTTTTTGTTAAAATACATTTTATAAATTAAAAATTTAGGTTATTTTGACTGGAGTTGCTTCGGTATTCTTAACAACTTACCTTGGCGTAAAAGTAGGAAGAGCACGTAAAAATGCAGGAATTCCTTATCCTCATGGTATAGTATGTTTAATATTATTTTTTTCAAAATAAAATTAATTTTAATTAACTTTTTTCTCTTAAAAAAAACGATAAAGTTTATGCAACAAAAGAAGAATGCGAAAAAGATGAAAAGAATATGCTCTTCAATTGTTATCAAAGAGCTCATCAGGTAAATAATATTAAAATTAAAGAATAATGGGTTGATTTTCAAATCATCAAATTGGAGTCTAAAAATTTTTGTTTTTTTTATTTTCAGAATACCTTGGAAGTTTATCCCGGCTTTCTTTTATTGTATGTATAATAAATATTGGAATTCGTTAAAAAAAAATTCTTAAGGGATATTATTAATATTCGTAAAAAAAAAAATTTTTTTTTTTTTTAGACTTCTTGCTGGTGGAATTAAATATCCAGTCATTTCTTCGGTTGCTGGTGGAATTTGGATTTTAGGTAACTTTAAATTTACTTTTGTAATAGCTCTGAAGAAATTATCCTAACTCTTCTTTTTTTCTTTGGTGACAATAGGTCGTTTGTTTTTTGCTTGGGGTTATTATTCCGGTAATCCAAAGAATAGATTGAGAGGTGCTTTTGGTTATCTCGGACTCTTTACGTTATTAGGCACTTCAATTGCTACTGGAGTTTCTTTATTATGTCCCTAAATTGTTACAAATGAAATTCAATTAGTATATAAAAGGGTGGTTTAAAAATTTTAAAAAAATAAAAGGAAATAGCTATTATAAAATTAAAGATTGGTATCAAGTGAACAACCAAGTCAAAATTAAATAAATTGCATCTATCATAAGTTTCAGACTTCAACTGTTAGAATTTTTTTTTTTTTATTTTAAGAAACGTTTTTCTATCATTTATTTGTATAAATTACATCGTATCGTATATAGTATTATTTGCTATTTTTATCTTCTATCATATCTTGGGTACGATTTAAATCCAAATCTTTTTTGAATAAATTTATATCATTTATTATATTAAAATCTTAAAATTATTTATACGTTGTTAAGGCTATTTACTATTTATTCAAAGGTTTTAAAAATTATCATAGCAAAGTAAAATAAATTTAAAGATAGATTTACTACAATAAAAGAGTATATTGTTTCTATTATTATATTTTTTTTATAAGAAATTCTTTTACAGTTATAAATTCACCTCTCTTTTTTTTTTTTTCAAAAACACCTGTTCATATTTAAAAATTGTATCTGAATATTTATTTCTTCTACTTATTAGGTTCTTTTAACTTCAACTTAAGATTTATAATTATCTTATTAATTAAATTGTGATATTATATTATTTCAATGGTTTTGCAAACAAATTTACCTGAAATTTATTTGTTAATTATAGTAAATTTTAAATTAATTATCAAAAAATAATATTTTATAATAAAGTTATAATATTAAACATTTTATAATTTATATAATTTACCATAAATTATAATATCTTAAACATGATTATAATAACTATACTTATACTTTGAATTGTTTAGCTATAATACTGTAAACAAATTTTTATATTTATATAATGTTTTATATAAAATATAATATTCATATAATATATTATTTTATTTAATCTAGTAGTATAATTATATATTTAATATATTATATTTATACAATTAAATATATTATTTATATATCAAAATGATTTAAAATTTAAAAGAATTTATTATTAAAATAAATAAGAAAAATAGATATATTATCATAAAATCTTGAATTAATCACTCTCTTTTTTGCAATCACATAATCATTAAAATTGATAATGATATTTATCATGATATTTTTAATTTTTTGTATATTAAAAAAATAATAATAATTTTATTATCCATTATTTATAAAAAAGAAATTTTTATATTTATTATCCATTTATAAATTTTATTATAAAGATTAATTTTTTTTATTTATTATTTACTCATTATCACTGTCAATAAAAAAATATTTTTTTGTATTTATCATTTATTTATTATAAAAATTTTTACTTTTTTTTCTTTTATATTTATATATAAAATTTATTTTTTCCTATATCTACCATCTGTTTATTATAAATAAAAAGAATTGATTTTTATATTTACCATTTGCTTACTATAAAAAACTTTTAATTTTGTTACACTTACTTATTTGCAAATTTTTTTTAATATTTAAAAAAAGATGATTAAAAAAAAGTAAGCTTAAAAAAGTAAATATTATATTCAATTAATAGTAATTAAATATGTTTAAAAAATAAGTAAAATATGTTAAAAAATATTTTAATTTAAATAGTTCAATTATTAAAAGATAAATTATATAAAATAATATATTACAAAAAGAAAATAAATGCTTTAAATTAAAAAGAAAAATTTTAATCTTAAAATAAAAAATCTCTATACTGTTATTTTACAATATTAATAATTAAAATTAGTATTTATATAATATTAACAAAAGATTTAACTTAAATTAATATCTTAAAAAGAACTCTAAAGGATTATATAAATAAGGGTAAAGTATATATGATTAAAGGTAAGCAATTAGAATTTTATTAAAGAAAAAAAATTCAATACAATTATATTGTTTATATATAAAATATTTTAGAATTTATCTTGTTTAATAAATCTAAATTAAATTCTTCAAATTATTTAAGTTTTCTAAAACTTTGTTAATTAGATCCTATAACTATTTATATTTTAATAATATAAAATAATTAATAATATAAAAAAAAAGTTTTGATATGTTCTGAATTTTTTTTTACATAATCTTTGTTTAATTTATTTTCTTTATCTTTGCTATTTCTGTTATTTAACATAATATAATTTTAAATATATGTATTTTATTATATTAGCTGATCTTTTAATTAATTATTCTCTTATTATAATATAATTGAATTATTAAATAAAGAAAAAAGATTGATCTATTAATTATCTTTCTATTAGATTATAAATGTATAAACTTAAAAAATCTGCTATTTAAATATTATAACTAATAAAAAAATATAAATTTTAAGAAAATTTTTTTTGGATTAATTATTTTATAAAAAAATTTAAACTATCATTAAGAAAATTAAAATTTTACAAAAATTATCTAAAGATATAGAAGAAAAATTAAAAAAATTAAAAATTTATTATAAGATTAAAAGCATAATTTAAATAATAATTTTAATATAAATAAAACTTCTATTTAGTTTAATATAGTAAAAATATAATTATTAATAATAAAAGAAATAAAATAGTATATATCTATTGTTAACAAATAATTATTCAATAAAATAAAGTCATATAAATTATGCTGTATAATGATTTCTTAATACAAAATTCTGAAAATATTATAATTCTTTAAATTCTGAGAATATGAAAGATATAAATTCTGCTAATCTTTTGAATACTAATAATAATTTTAATTCTATAAATTAAACATTAAATAAAGTTTAGAAATATTTAACTTAATACTTATTTTTAATATTTTACTTTTATTAATTTTCTTATTTTATTATGTATTTTTATTATTTTTAGTTTATTTATCTGTTCTCTTTTAAATTAGTTAGTTTATAATGTAGTAATTAGTTAGCTATAACAAAGAAATAGATAACTTTTTACTTATGTTATAAATTAAATCTTTTACAACTATAAGTTTTAGAATATAATAAAGAAATCAGTTGAAACTTATATCTTTTTATCTTTTTATATTTTTATATATAGTGTTTCTAATAAGTTAAGTTAAAATTGAATTTTAAATCAAAATTATTTTATATACCTTTAATTTAAAATACTTATTTATTATATATAACTAAAATTTACAATTATGCATAATCATGTGAATCAAATTTACAAGTTATGCAAGTTATTTTTAGAACTATATTCATATAGTCTAATATATTTTTATATAATATTTGTAATTAAATTTGTCATCTAAATTCTTTAATTAAATTTATTAATAATCTTATCTTATAATTTTTTATTCTTAATAGATTTGTTAAGTATAATACATAAATTTAGTAAAGTTAAAAATTAGAAAGATCCTAATTTTTTAATTACAATTAAACAACCTTAAGTAGAAAATTTAAGATGTACACTCTCCTTTAAAAAAAAATATCTGACTAACTAATTTTTTTGATATTTTATACTAATATCTTATTAGCTATAAATATTAGAATGATAATTTATAATTATATTAATTTTTAGGGTTTAATAAATATTTCAAACATAATTTAATATTTGATTAATAAGTTTAATTTTGTAAAAATCAGTAATATATATCTATAACTAATACTTAGTAAATTTTTGATTATTAAATAAAATTTTAACCAAGATAACTATAACAAAACCTGTATTATATATTATTGCTTCAATTTAGAAGAATTAGTATATCAAATTTCATAAAGATTTGATCAATGATTATTGAAATATTAAACTTTAAATACTAGTTATTTATATATAAAAAAAATTAATTTTGATAATTTTATATGTAAATTGGCAATCTTTGAAGTTTAATTTCTCAGCAACCACTGATTAAATCTTTATAAAATTTGGTATATTAATTCTTCTAAAGTAAATTAATTATATATATAAAAGACTTTATTGTAGCTAATTTAGTTACAATTATATTTATAGTTAAAATTTTATTAAGTGTTAATTACAGATATAGATCACTAGTTATATAAAATTAGAATTATTAATCAAATATCAAATAAAATAATTTCTAGAAAATCAGGTTTTAAGAAATTTTGACTAAAATTAAGAGTTTAATATATTTTAATCTAATAATATTAAAAATTAAAAAGCAATAAAAATCTTAATTTTGTTAAAAATTTTTAAAAGCTGATTCTTCTAGCAATTATGTTTAAAATATTTATTAAATTCCAAAAATTATTATATAATTATAATTATCATTCTAATATTTATAGCTAATAAAATATTAATATAAAATATTAAAAAATTAGGTGATCAGATATTTTTTGTAGAAAAGTATAATTAATCTAAATTAAAAATTACATAGTGATACTATACTATTAAAAATAATAAAATTATTTTACTATAATTTTAATTTAAATATTTAGTAATTATTTTATTTTTAATAAATGTTTTTATTATTACAAATAATACAAATATCCTTTTATTTATATTTTTTAAGAAAAAAAACTTTCTCATAATGAAATTATTCTAAAAAGTATTATTTATTAGTTTAAGAAAATGGATAAATAATATCAAATTTAATGAAAAATTATATTAACTTTTATTTAAATTTTATATATTTAAAAATTTATTAAAAGAACTTATTATAATAATTTATACTTTTTTTAAAAAAAATCATTTAAAGAAAAATATAAAAGTTAAATTTAAATAGTATAATTTTTATTTAACTATTATTTTAGCAGAATTAACTAATATATATTATTTACTTGATGTATCAATTAATAAAACTTTTAAAGATAATTTATATAAAGAATAATATAAATATATATATATAAATAATATTAGTATAACTATAGTAAGTAATTAAAAAAAACAAAAATTAGCAATATATATGATTAGATTAAACATTTATAAAATATTATATTAGATCAAATTATTTTAATTTTTTTTAAAAATATACTATTTCAAAAATATTGATAAATTAATTGAAAAATATGAAAAAAAATTTAGAAAAATTATATAAGAGTATTAAAATTATTCATAATTAAATAAAACTTTATGAATTTTATTAGAAATAAATTTATTGATTATTATTTTTATATTAAATAAATTAATTAATTTATAATTAGTAAAACTATAAAATTCATAAAAATTTCATTATCATATATTAAAGTACAAATTTTAATATTGAAGATATTAAATAATATTAATTATTAATCAGTTATAAAGAATGCTTATTTTTGAGATACTTATTTTTAGTTTATACAAATAATATACCAAAAATATAAGGTATTTATTTTTAATAGATGCTTAATTTTAAAATTTATAGTAATAATTTCTATTATTATAAATAATATTATTTATTATGTAATCTTTATTATTCTAATTTAATTTAATTAGCTTTAGTTTTTAAGTTAATTAATTTTAAAATAGATTTATCATATAATTTTTTTTTTAAATTAATAAAACTAAATTTTAATATTTTATATAACATTATTATTATAAGGTTATTTTAAAAAATTAGTTAAAAGTTGTAATAATAAAAATAAAAGAATATTTATATATTTTAAAATTATTAAAGTTTTTAAAATATAAAAAATAATATTTATTTTTAAAAAAAAAATATAATATTAATATAAAAAATATTAAATAAAATATTATTGATTTTTATATATTTTATAATTAATACTTATTTTTTAATATAAAATAATCTATTGTAAAAATTATTTTTTTTTATTAATTATTTATAAATATTATTATATGAAGATATTCGATTTTATTTTACTTATTTTTTTCATATTTTTTATTATTAGTTAAATTATAAATCTTTAAATATATATATTGCATAACTTTTTAATATAAATAGCAAAATTTTTTATTATATATTACTATTTCTTATAAATTTTAATAATTTAGATATATAACTTAAAATTTATTAAATTATTTAGATTTCATAATTCAAATATTAAATTATTAGATAAAAACTATATCTAATAAAATTTTTCATAAAGTAACTAAAGATTTATTAAGATAATATTAGAAAAGTTAAAGTTAAATAAAGTAAATATTTTGATAAATAAACAAATATTTTGTAATTTTTAATAGATAATTTTATATATAATAAGTTATAAATACAAGTAGTAAATATAAAAATAATTATTAAAATTATATCTAAAATAAAAAAAATATTTAAAATAAATGAAATCAAATAAATTTATAATATAATATAATAATTAATTGATTAATTAATATTATTATAAGATTTTGTAATTAATTTTAATATAAATTATTAATTAAAAAAATTTAAATTTAAATTTAATATTATAATATTATTTTTTTTTATTTTACTTTATTTTAGATTAATTTATATATTAATAAAATATTAATTAATTTAAAATTATATTAAATTAAATATTAAAAATGAACTTTGCTATTATTGATTACTAGTGATGATTATTATTAGTACTTAAATTTCCTTTTTTAGATAATTGTGTAATCTTATTTAAAATTTTGTCAAAATCAAAATTATTTTTTTTTTAATTATATAACATTATTAAAAAAAGTTTTGCAACTAGTTGCAATCTTTAGAGTTCCGAACGAGTCGAGTTAACTCATAAGTCAGATAAGCCAAGTCGAGTTTAAATCAAGTTGAGTTTATGTTTTTTTGACTTGATGATTTGCGAGTTAAGCCAAATTCAAGTTAAGTTAAATATTTAACTCGACTCGATTTAAACTCAACTTGATTCGAATTGACTCGAGTTGACTTGAACGATAAAAAAAATTGTTCAAGAAGAACGATAACAAATCGTTCAACTTGAACGATAAAAAAATTATTCAAGAAGAATGATAACAAATCGTTCGACTTGAACGATAAAAAAATTGTTCAAGAAGAATGATAACAAATCGTTCGCTCCTTTTCTTCCCCCTCGATCTTTTTATTTTTTTTTTATTATTTTTTTATTTTATTTTTTTATTAATTAAATGTTTATAAAAATTTAAAATTGACTTATAACT